>OW569406.1:14404149-14665573 GCA_937654795.1 Cistogaster globosa
CAGAGAATGGTACTGGCTCTATGTGAAAACCCACGGAATAGTGGACTGGCCAGGATTAAGGCACGCCCTATTAGCACAGTACCAAACAACTCGCTCAAATTTTGAAATTATGAGAGATTTGGTGGAACGGAAGCAACAAATTGGTGAAACTGTTGACAGTTATTTTCACGCGATGGGACAAATAAGAGCTAAATTAATACAACCAATACCTGAATTTGACCTAATAAAAATAATCAAAAGAAATATTAAGGAGAGTATCGGAAGAATTGTATACCCCATAGCTGTTTCTTCAGTTGAACAACTTAGAGTGGAGTGCAACGAGGCCGAGCGAAATTTTCCCCGGAAAGAAACCCGGCCTATGCAACCTACTTTGCGACCCACAAAATATGTGAATGAAGTTTTCTGCGAAAATGATGAGAATTTAGAAGGTGCTAGATCAATTGATAGCTATGAAGATTTGTCAGCGTTAAACGTCAAGCAACTGCCACGAAAACAACCAATTGTATGTTGGAATTGTAAACAGCAGGATCATGTGTTTATGGAGTGCACGTCATTAGAAAGATCACTGTTTTGCTACAAGTGCGGACGACCAAATGTCATTACACCTCGATGTCCTAATTGCCAATCGGGAAACCAATCCCGGAGCTTGGGAGTGAATGGGGACCCATGCATATCCGGAATTCAGTCCCCAAAGAAGAATTAAACCAATCCGAATCGATCGTGTCAGATTTACCGGAAAATTTTGCACTAAAAAGGCATTATTTGTCCAATGATATTAGGCAGCAAAATTATGATAGGGTAAGAGCTCGAATATTTAGTGAAAAAAGGCAGAAAAGTATTTCTAATAGAATTCTTAAAGTCCGAACAAAATTTGCAGAGCGTAGAAGATTAAAAAAATTAATGGTGGAATCTGTTAGTAAAGCAAATGAAGATAGAAAAGATAAAAGGATTTTTGCAGACGTGTTGATAGAGGGAAAAGCAGTCAAAGGATTGTTAGACACAGGAGCCTCTATAAGTATTTTAGGAAAGGGGTGTAGAGAATTAGTGCAGGAGCTAGATCTTAGTATTCAACCTATATTGACCAATGTGAAAACAGCTAGTGGTCAATATCTTAGAGTACTAGGCAAAGTAAATTTATCCGTATGGTACAAAGATCAAGAACATAAAATGCTTTTGTATCTTTGTCCCGATTTGGAACAAGATCTTTACCTAGGAATAGATTTCTGGAAATTATTTAAGTTAGCCCCGGATATTATAAGTATAGATGAGTTAGATTTACAAAAGATAAAAGAAGACTTTAAATCAGAAGTAAGTGAATATAAATTAAGACCACATGAATTAGATAATGAACAGAAAAAAATATTAGCTGAGATAATAAAAGAATTTGATACTTTTGAGGAAAAAGGTCTGGGATTGACTTCTTTAGAAAAACATACAATAAAGTTAATAGATGGTGCGGAACCCATAAAAGACCGTTTTTACCCAATATCACCGGCTGTTCAGGAGATAACTTACCGTGAGTTAGAAAAAATGTTAGAATTGAAAGTAATAGAGCCAAGTGAAAGCCCTTGGTCTAACAGAACTACAATTGTTAGGAAACCAGGAAAAAATCGTTTTTGTTTAGATGCGCGCAAGTTAAATAAGCTAACTATAAAAGATGCTTACCCGCTCCAAAATATCGACGGGATATTGAGTAGGATCGATGAAACTCATTTCATCAGTAGTGTCGATCTTAAATACGCCTTTTGGCAAATAGAACTTGACGAAAACAGCAAGGCGTATACAGCTTTTACAGTGGCAGGAAAACCATTATATCAGTTTAGGGTCATGCCATTCGGCCTATGTAACGCGGCTCAAAGACTCTGTCGATTGATGGATAAGGCTATACCCCACCGTTTGAAGGAAAATGTATTCACCTATTTGGATGATCTGTTGGTTATCTCTAGCACTTTCGAGGAACACATGCAGCTATTAAAAGAAGTGGCGAAATGTCTAAAAGAGGCCAATTTAACAATTGGATTAAAAAAATCCCAATTCTGTTTTCAGGAGTTGAAGTATTTAGGGTTTATTATAGGAGGCGGTACACTCAAGACAGACCCGGATAAAGTTATGGCTATAAAAAGTATAAAATTGCCTAAGAATGTCAGAGAAGTTAGAAGCTTTCTAGGCACAGCGGGCTGGTATAGGCGCTTTATAAAAGATTTTGCAACTATCTCATCGCCGTTAACAGATACACTAAAAAAATCGGAGAAATTTATAATGACGCCTGCTGCCATAGAGGCCTTCGAAAAGCTCAAAAAAGCCTTGACCTCTGCTCCTGTGCTGCGCCATGCCGACTTCTCCAAGAGATTTTACATACAGTGTGATGCATCAGATTTTGGAATAGGTGCCGTATTGTATCAGCTGAATGATAAAAAGGAAGAGCATCCGATTGCATTCTATTCCCAAAAACTCAACTCATGTCAAAGGAATTATACCGTCACTGAAAAAGAGTGCTTGGCGGCAGTGATGGCAGTTCAAAGATTTAGGCCCTACGTAGAAATTATGCCCTTTACCATCATAACTGACCACGCCAGTCTAAAGTGGCTGATGACACTTAAAGATTTAAGTGGCAGACTTGCCAGGTGGTCGCTTAAACTGCAAGCGTTTGATTTTGAAATCGAACATCGCAAGGGATCTGAAAATGTAGTGGCTGATATGCTTTCACGGGTACCACACCAGCAACATATCAGTGCGATTGAAAAAGAGGATTTATTGGAGTTTGAAACTACTGAGTTTGAATCCGAGGAATATTTAGATCTTATTAAACAAATTCAAAATAACAGCGATAAGTTACCGGATATCAAAGTAGAAGACGGAAAAATTTTCAAGCGAACAAGTTGTGAACCCAATTTACAGAATCAGTTTCAATGGAAGTTGTGGGTACCACATAATCTTACTCACGCAATAATAGAAAAAGCCCATACGACAAAAACTTCTGCTCACGGTGGAACAGCAAAAACCATAGAGAGAGTGAAAAGGCTCCTTTATTGGCCTAAAATGGTAGTACAAATAAAAGAATTTGTGAAAAATTGTCAGGTCTGTAAAGAAACGAAGCCAGCGAATAGAAACTTAATGCCAGAAATAGGTCAAGAAGTGAGTACTGAAAGACCCTTTCAAAAATTATATATTGACTTTCTGGGGAAATACCCCAGATCTAAAAGTGGCAACAGTTATGTATTCGTAGTAATGGACCATTTCACGAAGTTCACGTTTTTAAAGGCCATGAAAGAAGCTACCACTTCAAATGTAATTAAATTTTTAACACAAGAAATATTTTTTAAATTCGGCGTACCAGAAGTTATTCACAGCGACAATGGCTCTCAATTTGTTTCCAAAAGTTTTCAGGAATTATTAGAAACTTTCGGCATAAAGCATATGAAAACTGCCGTGTACTCCCCGCAATCTAATGCCTCAGAAAGGGTAAACCAATCTGTATTAGCGGCGATTAGGGCGTACTTAAGTGAAGACCATAGAGACTGGGATCTCTATTTGTCAGAAATCGAATGTGCCCTTAGGACTTCGATTCATTCGGCCACTGGTTTTACACCCTTTTTTGCGCTTTTCGGATTTCACATGTTTACAAATGGGGCTGATTACAGGCTTGCTCGAAAACTTATGTCTCTTACAGATCATGAGATCACAAATGTAAATTCTCATGAAAAGCTTGAACTAATTAGAGAGACAATTAAAAAGAATATGCATGAGACCTACGAAAAGAGTGCTGCTAGATACAACAAAAGAGCTCGCAATATTAAATTTACACCGGGTCAGGAAGTTTTTCGAAGAAACACTGTCTTAAGTAATTTTGGAAAGAATATTAATGCCAAGTTTTGTCGAAAATTCTTAAAATGTAGGATAGTGAAACCAGTAGGGAACAATATGTATGAAGTAGAAGATTTACAAGGGAGGCCAATAGGTATTTTTCACATGAAAGATATTAAAGCCTAAATATGACGAAGAACTTTGAATCTGAGACAAAATCAATACCAAGTGCAATATTAGGATAGATTTTAATTATTTATACAAATTATACAAATTTTATGTCTGTTATGTCCTAATATCTCACCAAGTACCTGATTTATTTCTTAGATTTAAAAAGTTCTGTGATAAAACGAAACCTATGTGCAATATTAGGATAAGCGAATTAGTTTTAGGAAAGTGTTTTCATGTTTCGTAAATACTTTCATTCGTCCTAATATACCATTGTTTGTTTTGTCTAAATGTTATTATTAGAGCAATACGTTAATTTATTTACCTATGTGAATTCTTTTTATAACATATATATTATAGGTTAGTCAATCCAAGTACGTTGTGTTCGGCCCTCGGTACGTGCTATCTTGTAAATATTAGTTGATAATTGCCTACAAAAAGGAAAAAAACATTCACAAAGTACGAGTTATTAGATTAATGAACGTATTAATACTTCCCGTAACTAAATTGTCAAATATTTAGTGTTAGCTAGGTAAAATAGCTTTGCCCGGCTAGTTCAGTCAATCAGGGTGTGGGAGTTCCCCACGTTGGGCTTTGATAAATAAAAAGCATCTCACCAGCACACCGTCCCCTCTGATTGCAACCAGCGAGACCGGAGTTTTGTTGCGGGTGAGGCAAAATCAATTGGGCACTATAGGCAGCCGGCCGGAAAAATTTTTTGCGTGGCGGACCCTTATGGCAACACTTTCGGGAAGAGGCGGAATATAACGCATGCCTTAAATCCCTCATTAAAAGTTCAGATAATTGTTAGGGAGGGGCGTTTGTGAATGTGGAGGCACGTACTCCTGCCCATGTCCCAGTGCTTTTCTAAAATGTAATTTTCTTGTTTTATTATGAATGTTCTGTTTTGTGTTGATCGGTGGTTGTTTTTATTGTTTGGTGGCTGAAATAAAAAAAAAGATGTAAATTAATATTGAGTAAAAAAGGCTGAAAAGAAACGATACATATTTACCCAGAAGTATCACTCACTTGAATTCATTAAAATTTCTGAAAAGATAAGGAAAATATGTTAATATAAAATTTATAAATTATACTTACATGTGCTCTGTTCAGCTGTCAGTCTAATATGAAATACATGTATAGAAATAATCACAGTTGTGTAGATATGCCTATGTTTTTTAGTACTTGAATAGTAAAAGTGTAGCCAATGCAAATATTCGCAGTGTTGTATATTCCATTCAAGAATAGGTTTTTGAATATTTGAAAATTGATTTGAAAAAAAAGTAAATAGTTATTACTGGGCGGGAAAATTACATTTTTATAACTAGTGACGATTTATCGTAGATAAAGTTTAGCGGGAAAATTGAATATTATGTATTTTCTTTTACCGCGAAAACAATATTTAAAAGTATATAATCGAACGAGAGTATTTAAAGTGCGGGATTATAGGAAAATAGGCAGATGCAGTCAGAAAGTTAACCAGTGCAACAAGTGTAGTGAAGTGAAGTTTTATTTGAGAATAAGTTCAAATTGAAAGTTTTGTGAGGGTCTCATAAAGACAAACAAAACTGAAGAAAAGTGTTTGTCTTAAATAAAAAAGAAAACGTGAGTTTGTCTAATGATAAAAATAGATTCGACATAGTTTTGTAAAAAAATATAGAAAAGCTGTTAGGCCTATTTTAAAATATGTCTTTTATTGTGTTGTGTTTTCAACAGCTGGCTATTCAATATACATATAAAGGGAACTCGTTGTTGAAGGTACACCCCAGGAATAGCCAGGTAATAAATTCTTTGATTGATTTTTGTAAAAGCACGAGACACACAAAAGTTGCCGGTGAAAGTTGCTTGATTTTTCTTAAATCTGTGGCAAGCAAACAAAATCCATTTCCAAAGTTTGATTGTTGATTTAAAAAGAAGAGAAGGAAGCAAAAGTTATAAAAAAATACACTTAAGCAGTGAAAATTTATAAAATTAAAATATTGCTTTAGCGTAAAAAAAAAAAACTAAAAAAAAGGAATTAGTATTATTTTTAAGTGTATATTAGAAGGAAGTGTAAATTTGTAATCGTTAAAATTTGTGTGTAGTTTTGTTTTTTTTTTGGTATTTAAAAAAATATTAGTGTTAAGAAAAATTTATGTTTATCTGAAATAAAATATTTGTGCTAGGAAAATTGTACATATATATAAATCTCGTCCAAAGATCTGGTTTTTTTTTTGTGCTCAAATTAAGCGCGTAGTGTAGTGAGACATTTGGCGTCTGCATAGTTCTGACACAAGCGTATGTCCTTAGGGAGCTCCTTCAGGGGATAGGAAAAAAAAAGTAAATATTCGCTCGTCCGGTATTAAGGATATTGTAATTTTGAGCACTGAAAAGAATATAAAAGAAATAACTAATAACGCTCATTAAATTTAAACGAGATATAAATATAAAATCATCGTTAAAAAAAAGGCCATTGAAAAGGAAAAGAGAAAACCGTTATTTAATTTGTGTTTATATTTTAATTTTTATTTTTTGTAACTTTTCTTGTCATAAGTTTAAATATATATATTAGTGTTTTATTTCTGTAGTACCTATTTTCAATTATAAGATTTATTGTATAAATAAAATATGTTATATAGTTAAAATTTAATCAAAATTTATGGCTTAAATTAATCAAGTTTCGGTAATGATAGATTGGTAAGTGGAAGAGTACGGTCGAGTGGAATTTGGGTCGTAATTTCTAAATTGTATGGATTCTTATTACGACAAGGATGGGAGGGTAAGCGAGAGACCAACATCTGTCTCTAGATTCGTGTGCAGCATGTAGTAATTTCGAGTTCAATTTTTTTGTGTGTTACCTTTTTTTTTGTGTTGCCGTCGCGACCCTGACGAGAGGGTTGGAACCTCCTGAGGTAAATGCCAGCTAGTCGGAAACCTCGTCAGGTGTATCACCGTAGACCGTAACATCTTTCTCACTTAATTTTTAAGCTGCGTTTGCGCATTAGTGCACTTTTTAAATTTGTGTAAAAAATGCATTCATCTTCGAGTTTGGGCTTGTGTATTTTGCTAGAATGTGTTTGTGTTAGAATTTTTTGTTTTAGTGTTAGCTTTTTGAGTGCGTAGAGGATGACCTTGAAATTTATTCGTGGTACTTGTTGGTGCTTTTTGTGATTATTGTTTGGCAGCCAAAATAAGAACCTAAAAAATTACAAAATTTAGCAGAAGTGATAAGAAATTAAATGTGAGTAAGACTACTTATGCAACTACATATCGACGTAAAAAGAGGATTAGTATGCTGTTTTGTATATACAAATTTATGTACGTACAAACATATATACACTCATATGTATTTATGTACATATATAATTTTTTAAATTTCTTATATATTAAACATTTTTTGATTGCCTTTTCAACTTATTTGATTTATTAGCATAAAACCGCTAATAAAAATATATAATTCAATTACATTCCATTTTACGAAATGGTAATCCTCATCACCATTGAGGGTCTTGAGAAACTAAAGACTTGGCGACTTCGTTGTTTTTTTTAACTGAATAATTCAAGATAATTTGTCTTACTCTCTTTTTTGCATATATTAGCTGTAACAAAAAAAACCTCACACACACACACACAATTCTTAACAAATTTGGTAATTTCTTTCTGTGCTAGAAAATTTTATGATATCAAGAAAATTGCTTTAAAATTCATTTTGAGCTAAAAAAGTTACCATAGCTATCAGTATGACGCTAGAAGATTAATTAAAATAACTTTCATTATCTTCACATCTAAGAAAATAAATCTCTTGGAAAATAAAACTGATATGTTTGCGATAACGAATCAATAAGAAGTGAATTTGCAGAAAACCTTGTTTTAGAAAATAAAGTTTTGATTTTTTTAATATAAATCAATACTTAAGAAATATAGAAACTTTATGACTTTAATTATAATAATAATTAATATTAAAGTGTAAATAAATAAAAAAGAATTACTTATTTATTAAAATCGTTAAATTAAGCACAAAACTCATTTAAAAAAAAATAACTTGTACGACATAAATTCTTGAAGAGCACGATTTTGGTTTAAAAAGACAATTTACGGCATTAGCCCATATTCCGATTTAAATTGTTTTCTATATTTATTTATTATATTGCGCACCAGACTCACGGCTGCTTAAATAAAAATTATTATTCTTTTGTTTGAAGTTTCATTATGTAAAAATTTTTTAAATTTATTAAATAGGGATTTCTCTGACTTCTAAGCAGTCATGTAATATAGAGTTATATACATGTCCGCCCGTTCATCTTTATGAGCTTAAGTTAATCAAACATTTCCACTCGTCAATCACAAACACAATTCTTAACGCCTTTGCAAACAAATAAAAACGCAACATAAAACAAGAAAATACAACAAAAAATTAATAATAAATAAAAAGGGAAAATGATTTTAAGCAGACGAATTGTTTTTCATAGACGCAAACAAATACCTAAACAGATACTTGTTGGATCAAGAAGATTCAAAACATACGCACATACGTGCACACAATTACACATTAATGTATTAAAATTAAATATTTAACACACCCGCTCCTTCTCTTTCTACGATCAAGCAAAAATTAAAAAACAAATTGCAAAAACTACAACCGGTCTAATGTTAAAAATTATATGTGTATTAATAAGATACATATTTAAAAGCACACAAACACGAACTTTTTCTATTAAAAAGCAAAACAAACAAGAACACATAAAAAACAAAAAATAAAAACATTCAAACACAAATGCCAACGAATAGAAATAGCAAATAAAAAAGGCAAAAAAAAAAGAACTATTAGTCAATCTACATAACACATATTCTAAACGACTACCTATAAGTGAGTGTAGACGCCAAATTGGTCGACAAACCTAACAACAACATAGCATCATGCAATAAAGTCCGCATCTAATGCCCCCCTCTTATTCCCTCAGAAACATTCAAGTCTATTTAACAACACACAGATACATAAGAAAAAAAAACAATAAAGCGCACGCCAAGTCAATACGTTAAAATATTAGACCGAAAGTGGGTCTAATATCCATTAAGACTCGTCAACTGTTTGTGAATGTGAAAAATCTATTTTTAGCTCACACTCTCGTTATCGCCTTAAAACTATTTGCCAATGATCACGTTATACTAAACGGTGATTGGCTGAAACCAGTCCTTCCGTCGACTCCGCTTAATTAACAACAGACGACGAAAAAACGATGTTTTAGTAATCGGGTTAGTCAGTATATACAATCGCACACAGCTAAAGAAAGAACTAGCAAAAAAAAAAAAAATAAATAAAAAAACAAATGTATTCAAATTGTAAACACAATACAAAATAACGAAGGCATATAATATTTTAGTTGATTGTGCGTTACGCCATCAACGGCAAAAATAAACAAAAAATATGTTGCACTACAGCCAGTGTTGCCGGCTTCCATGTAACTATCCAACAATTTTTGAAACAAATTATCTCATAATAAAACCTCAATATGTTTGAAGTAAAATTAAAAATAACAATTGACATGACTTGAACAATTTTATCAACTGCAAAAACTCTAAAAATTAATTTAAAAATATTTAAATACTGCAGCAATCTGGAAATAATTTTTTCCATCTTTTCTTTATAAATTAGCAAATAATTTAAAAGTAATTTTTCCTTTCCAATAAAATTTGAAATCAAAAATAAATGAAGCAGCATTTCGGTATGTATGCACAAATATATGTACATACCGCATCTTGCCCCTTGAAAATTTTATACCACAATTAAAGTTGGATGAAAAATTCTAATGTGTTGGCAAACATAGTTCGAGCAATTTCAGGAAGATGCGAGCCACTTGTAAAGGCGCTTCAAAATGCAGAAGGTGAAAAAATACAATTTAAAATTAGTGAAATAGCAACTGATGTCAGGGAATCTCTGATCGTAGTCATTCTTTTTCAAATAAGAAGTAATTGTGTAATAAGATGTAATGTAAAGCGAAAATGGTGAAGTATTTTAAAAACGTTGTGATTGTGACAAAATTAAATAAGTGAAATCACTTTAAGGTCTCAAATCCGCTCCAAAAGTGTTATCACAATCTTAACAACTTCGTTGAATCCTCCTGCGCCTCTCAAAATTAAATCATGGCTACTGTCTGTTTGTAAATATATATTAAAATCTCATCTGTTATATCAAGGTTTGTATATTCAAATGTAGATGATGATGATGATGATGAAATTCGCACTGCATTACATAAGTCAACCATAAAAACCTGTTTCTTAAATTTTTAATGACCAAACGCAACGTAGTTAAGTTTCTAATGAAAAAAAAATACTTTTGAAGATCACCAAAAGCCCATTTACAACTCAACCGTATCATTAGCTTAATCTTTGTGTACTTTAAACAAGACATGTGCTAAAATATTTTAGACAAATCTAAACGATATAATTTGAAGAGAGTTTAAAAAAAAATGTTTCAATCGTATTCAATTTTTGTTGTTGTAATACTTCTAAGGAATAGACATTTTACAAATTTGCGTTTTCTTGCTTAATATTCTGTGTCGTTTTTTGCCTGTATTTTAATAGGTGACAACAATAGTAATTGCTTAGACTTTTACAAACATGACGAGAATAAAATAATCAAGGTTTGGTCAACACTCTTTGGTAAATCAATTTTCTCTGAAAAAAAAAATAATATCATTTTCAATAAATTAAAAAACTAATAACGAATTGCAGAAATAAACTTACGTCTTGTTTCCCTCATTTTCTCAATAATTCTTGCCAAATAAATATGTTTAAAAATAAAATTTATAAGATCATTTGGTAAACGACTAGAAAACATATTAAAATTTCTAATTAATGACTAAAGATTATAAGGAAAAAAAAATTATAAGTGAAAAAATCTTTGATAACAGCTTTTGCTGTGTAAAATAAAATCGTAATTCTGGCAGCACTGACTGCATTGTACATTGTGACTTGCCGCGAGGAACGGGAGGGAGTCAGGTTAAGTTTACGATGATAAAAAACAACAAAACATTTATAGTGCTTTTATTAATTTAAAACATTAACAACGGGAACCTGTAATAACTATAGAAATTATAGAAATCACAGAAAACTTTGGCTACAAATATAACGAAATGTTTTTCTTCTTCACACTCTTATGTAATGGCCTAGACGCTTCTTCTCTTAGAACAATCACTAAATGGTTGCGTTTATATGAGATTGTGATATTGGGTTTGTAAACTGTTATGAACGCCTGTTATTGAATGAACAAATAACGTATAAACGAAATTGTTATACAGACTGAATTGACTGATATGACACATAAAAAAAAAACACTCATAGCAACCTCCCAGCCTTTAATTAAATCAACAGCTCGAATTCATTTTGTTGTCTTTGATTTAATTTTAATCCTGCTGTTTTCTCATTTAATAAAAGTCAGTAGAGGTGTTTGTATCATCATTGTTTTCGTTGTTTTAACTGACATATATAAATTTATATTTTTTTTAATTTGCAAAAGGTAAAATATTCATTTTATTTTTATAACATTTATTTTTATAACATTAATTCTCACAAGTTATGAGTAGCAATATTTTACGGCAAAACTTTCAATTAAATAATTTGTTTATCAAATTTTCTTCTTTAGCTGGCTGTTTAACCATTTGATTCAAAAAAATATTAGTTTTTTCTATGCTATTTTCAGTTTATTCTATTGTATTTTTGTAAAAAAAGCTTAGGGCTTTAGCATATTAAAAAACCTTTTTTTAAGTTTGAAAACAAAATATCTGTTACCAAAAATTTGTGAATTATTTTTATGTGGTTAAAGTGTGGCTTTCCTTTTCTTTTAATTAGTGTACAGCTTTTAGTTATTTGCTTTTTACTTTCCCTTTCTATTTCCATTGCCTTTATTTGTGATCCCCAATTTTCTTACCCTTTTACTTGTTCTTGTTTTTAAGAGTGTAAATGTGGCTTAAAAATTATATCTTTTCATAAAATAATTTCTATTATTTATCCCGTGTATTAATGTCCTTAATCTTAATGATTAATAAAGTTTATACGCCTAAATGTTAAAATTGCACACCCGCACGTATGATTATGATAAATTTGTTTAAGTTTTTCTTTCAAGGTAAATTCCTCATTTTTAATACGACAGAATTAAATTACTTTTGCAAAAAACACTTACAAAACTAACTACTAACACAATGATAAAAAATAGAAAAAAAATATAAAATAAAATAAAAAATGCTTTTGCCTTTAAATGTCGTTTATATAAAAGAAAATGTCTTTCACCGCAAGCATGCATTTCTAATACGGCAAATAGAACTCTATTTACGCCAACGTCTTCAGGAATCATATAAAATGAAAAATCAAGCCACAACAAGAAATATATATTAAATGGTTGCAAAAACAACAACAATGATATGACCATAAAAGCAGTAAATGGTTCATGCTGCAAAATGTTTTACAATACCAACACCATTGCAGATTGAAGCCGCAGTGGGACTCCTTCGATAATTACTTTGGACCCTTTCTTCTGGGGGTCTTCTAAATTCTTTAAAAACCAAAAAAAAAACAAAGAAATGTCAGTTCGTGCTAAACTTTTGTGCTGATGTATTTGTGGCTGTGTATGTGTGCTTAGCAATAGTCGTTGTGTTTGTATTCTACCACAAACACTGAAATAAAAACAACAGTTCCTTAAACAGCCTTACTACTGCTATCAAATGAAATTGTGGCGCCGGTTTGACGTGGCTTAATGGCGGCTGGCTTAATTTCATTTTTATTTCTTGTCATGTTTCATGCTACATATTGAAATAGCAAGTAAACGTTTATATATTTGTATCCATGTGAATGTGTGTATGCATTTTATTTTATTTTTTAACTACGACTGCCACTCTTTAGTATTATACGTATGGCTGTGTGTGAGTATTTTTAATGATGTTGGCGTACAGTCGTAAAAACAACTGGCAACAAAATAAAATTAAAAAAAAGTATGTGTTGCGTGCGTGCACGACTCCGAATTGCTCGTTTAAAATACGAATGTACATAGTGTTGTGGGTGTGGGTGTGTTTAATTAAAAAACCACACACACAAACACAAAGAAAAGGACTTTTTTAACTGTTTTTGTTTTTTTTTTTTTATTGAATTTCCCTTAAAAGTGGATCAATTTTTCTTTTGCTTTTTTTCTTCTTCATGCACCACAAGGCTTAGCGAATTGCTGACATTTTTTTCGCAAACCCACTTAATTGAAGGAAATATACGACTGTTGCAAAACCTTTACTTTTTATTAGAAACTTTGCAATTTAAAAATGAACAGCTCAACAGGTCAACACTGACTACTAAAAAATCCATAATTTTTAACACTACCGCAACTACGAAATAATCGTAACAATAATGAGAAATTTTTGAAGTTTTTAAAAATATTCAAAATATTATTTTTTTAAATGTATGTACATATGTATGTATGTATGTATACAAAATCGATAAGTTGTATACAAATTTTCTTTTAGATCGCATAGCTTTGAATTTTTGTAAGTGCACACATATACAGTCACTTAATTCTCAATAAATTTTCGTTTTCGTTATAAAATGTGTAGACTATAAACTTTCAAAATAGAATTGTATTTTTTAAAGGGATAAATTAAGCGGAACCAACACAGTCCTTCTATTAGATTCATGTTTTCTCTTACAAACAACTGTCAAAGTATTATTTCTTAGACTTGGCTCTTTAATGCTGCATATTGTTATTAGCAAATAGGAATTTATTATTTAATAATTACACAACAAGAAAAAAATTCTTATAAATTTAATGGAAATTCGTTATCATACGATTATATTTCAATAATTCTTAAGATAAAAAATTGACTTGAAGAATTAGTATCATTTTTCGTTACCTTTAAAACGACTTAACACAATACAGATTTAAGAGACTCTACTTGCTCCCCGTTGCTAGATAAATGATTAAATGGTGGCATGTCATGGACATTATGTCGCACAAGAAAGTGACATATTGACCAAGTATATTATAGGTATATTTTATTTTATTCTATCTAAGAAAGATGTAACGTTTTTGCAAACTGGCTTGCAGAAAATCCTTGGTAAGCGAATCCGATCGAGAAATTGCCTTTCATATTATTTGTATCTCACATTTTCCAAACTCCTTTCAATAAAACACATTTAATAATGAACTTAACCGAAAATAAAAATTACCTTGCAATTAAATATTTCGAATATAAAATAACACAACAGTTTAACTCAAAGCTACAATTAGTTAACAGATGAATATCTTAATTGTCAAACTAATGAAATATGAGCGCCAAACAATTTTCTTTGTAACTGGTTACAAAAGCTTGTAAGTATGGCTTAAGTTACTGAAATCAAGTAAGTAGCCAAAAATGAAAGAAGTTTTGATGTTTTAAGAGGAACAAAATTAATCGTCCTTTTGCTGGATTTCTTGGATGTTACAGAAGAACGGGTTATTTTATATGAATGAAACATTTTTATTTTAATATTTTAACAAAAATATAATCATATTTCAATATAATTGTAATATATTGGCCATCTCAAACTAAAAATTTGTTACATTAGCATTTCCTGTGCTTGATGCCATACTCAGGACCAAATCGCCATCATGTAGGTCAATCTACAACGCTATCTATTTTGAGCGTTGATGTAGATGTGTCGATGCCTCCATGGTGAAATTGGCCCTGGTGAGGGTGTGCTTCTCCAGAGTAGGTGGTTTGGAGGCTGTTCAAATATCTAGGTGTCTTTCACCTCTGGATCTGCAAACTCTTAGGGCAGCTGGCCTTCTCTACGAGGGTGCAGACCTCATGTTCTACCACAGAAGGCAGCACTCATTAGATATAGCGAACACAGTTTACAATAATGTTCAGTAATTTATTTTTTATTTATTTATTTTTATATTGTGTGTGCATTAATATGAATTTTGTGTTTAATCGTTTCTTTAGTTTAGATTTAGGAAGCTCGTTGAAAATACCTTAGTATGTAAGAAATTTTGATTTTGATTGTTTATTTTTAATTTAATTGTTAAAATTTTTATTTGAAAATATTTTGAAACAATAAACTTGATCTTGAATACAAATTAAACTAAAATAAGAAGATATTTATTTGTTCATTATTTATTTTTGTTAGTGTGTGCAGCAATGATGTAAAACACAACAAAATTACGCAACATACAGAGAAATGGCTAAATTATCTTAAACACGGATTTGTTGATTATGTCGGCTGCTACAAGGACTCGAAAATTATGGTCTTTAAATTAAAGAGAAATAAAAATAACTTGAAATTGGCAACTTTGGATGTTTTGGCTAAAAGAAATTTCATTAATTTTCAATGGTATGATTCTATGGAGTTGTTCCTATTTGTTTTAAACCTGTCTGTGTTATTTGTCATAGATTAGATTAGTGTATGGTCATTAAAAATGAACAATCTTATTTACTAAATCCTAAAACAAAAAAGTTTTAGTTTATGTTGTGTCTTTGTTACGTCTCACAGGAGCCAAAAACGTGCATTAAATAAATATGTGAAAAGGAAAATAAATTTAAAACCAGTGTTAATATATTATATATATATATATATATATATATATATATATATATATATATATATATATATATATTTTTTTTTTGATATATATGCTATAGAATTTTTTTGTGCAGAACTTATTGTACTTATTGTACTCTTGTAACTTATTGTACATTACTTTCCATGTACCACAATTCATTTGTTTTTTTAAAGCCTGTTGAATTGGACCCTTTTTCTCTTTTTATTAATATTTATTAAAATTATTAATTAAAGACAATAATTTTTAAATGTCTTTTACAAAATTAAATATTTATTTGTTAACCTTGCCTTTTCTAATATCAATCCTTCAAAAGTTTATTTTTTTAACAACAAGAAATACTTTTGCATAATATTTATGACTAAAAAATAAACAGCAAGAAGAATTACTGTTGGTCATTACTTATGTCATTTTCGCTGCTATTCACCCACAGTAATCTATTTTACCATTTATTTTCTGACGATGAAAAATTTGTGACAATATCACAACATTGTTCGAAGTTTAAAAATGTTCAAGCTCTATAACGTTTAATTTATTAAAATTCTAAGATTTCTTCTTTATGATTTGTTTTGTATGAAATGATTTTAAATTTTGTGTATATATTTTTAAGTTTTTTAATCCTAAATATTTTCATATAAATAGTTTAACCGTTAGATTAAAAATAAACAATCGAAAAAACAAATTTTTCCACATACTAAAGTATTTTTCAAGAACCTCCCTAAACTAAAGTAAAGGTACGTATTATCTTGTACATCTCTCAAATCAAAATTAAATGACAATTAACAAAAATTCCAAAAAAAAAAAGGTTTAAAAAAAGGCGCTTACAAAATCTACTTAAGTTTTGTAAATATAAGCAAATAAGTGTGCTATATTCGGCTATAAAGAATCATATACGCCCTTTATCATAAAAAAATATAGAGTAATTTTATATAAAAATGTCAACAGCTCTTAACGGGTAATCATTAGAAAAATAATATTTCCTCTAGATCTACATCTTTTCAAAAGCTTTTAAATGATACCTATTTTGATGTCCTAAAAATATGGTGCACAATCGTACTTTTTTATGAAAAGTTCAGCGGCCCATAACTTGAAAAATTATAGCTGGCGCTAATTTTTTCACTTTATATTTTTCTTTCCTAATTTTTAGTTCTCTATTGCCCCATATATTTTTTTTTTGTGTAGGGGTTACTTCACTAAACTAGATTTGTTCCAAAAGATATGGAAAAATTAGAGGCAGCCTGGTGTTTCGCCTGCTGCCTCGAAGGACATGGACCAATCTTTCTGATTAGCTAGAGAAAATTTAAATACGCCAATCGATCAATACAACATAGTTTCGAAGGAGCTGTAGTAAACAAACAAAAAAATGATTAAACGTTTTCTTTATTTGCAATAATTATTTATTGTTTAATTAATTTTTAATAATCATTTATCCTACTTCCTAAAAAAAAGAAAAAATTAGAAAACGGGTGGTGAGAGATGTAATGACAAAAATCTTTATTTTATTTAACTTTGCAGTTTCACGTTTTGTTAAGTTTAAGAACAGTGCTACAGTAGGGCTGTTATTCATTACATAAAGCATTTGATTGATTTGGTGTCACAATCTAATTCCGATAATTAGGTACTTAGAAAATAATTGATTATCCTATCTTTTCTGTTAATAAATTTGTTTACTTTTACTGATTAAAACTTCCAAGTAGTGATGATGACAGCATCTAATTAAATTAACTGAACTTTAGACGGCGTCTTAGAAATATTGACGGCGACATGGCTCAACCATTTGATGCAGGCTTTTTTCTATCTTTTGAGAAGAATTAAAAAAAGTTTAAAAACAAATATGTTTAAGTTCTTCACTAGTTTCTTTGGCTAAAATTTTATATTTTAATTGAGTTCGTGTGTGTGTGTGTTTTTTTTCTTTTTTGTTAATCTGTTTTGTGAAAATGGAGAAAAAGAATAAAAGATATTAAAATATTATTTTATTAGAAAAATTGTAGGCGTCAAAAAGATTTCAAAATAAATATCTTTTAATTTTTCTACTAATTCCTTATTTTTTATTGTCTTGTTCATTTAATAAAATGATTCTTTTAAATTATTATTTATTACTTTTTTATACTAAAATCTCAATGAAAAGGTACATACACACACACACATTCCGCCACTCAAGATAATGTTAATAATGAACAAACAATAAATTAAAAAATATTAAAATTAAAAAAAAAAAATAAAAATTAAATTTACATAAAATAAATTTGTTTGTTTAAGGCAAATTGTAAAGATAATTCATTAATAATTATAACTCTGTTTTTTATTTCATACTTAACAGCCGAGGTGACAGAAGGTTTTTAATTATCTTCTGTACAATATATCAACGGGCATTAGTTATTTAAGAAAAAAAATAATTACAATATTTTTTTAAAATAAAATATAACAACAAAAATAGGAAAAAAATATTTTAAATCTGATTAATTTATTATATAATTAATACAAACAAAGATGTTGATAAACAGAATTTGTTAGTAATGAATTAATCATTGAATAAAGTCTTAAAGAATTAGTCAACGTGGTGACGAAATAAACTTATAGCCGTTTTGAATCCAACCTAAAAAATAACAACAAAAATGCTAATAAAATATTTTTACTCATTTGACCTGCGGTGTTTTGCATTTTTCTAATAGTTTTTATTATTGTTAATTTCAAAGTGTGGGCGTTTATTCAACAATTGAAATTTCAATTACAAATTTGAAATTATGTAAATTAATAATATTGTATTAAATTGATCAATACAATGACTTACTGAAGTATCCTTCACAATTTGTAAGTGTTTAAAATGTGATTGATTTTATACATGTACACTGGTATTATATACACATACATATTTATGTATAAATATATATTTGTTTTACAATGCCACCAACTAAATAGACAATCTGATAAACATTATTTTGTTTTGATTTATCTACAAATTATTAAAAATAAATAAAAATATTCAATATTGCATAATTACTTGTAAGGATTAACTACTTACTTCCTTTAGCAATAGTTTACTACACCAAGATAAGAGATTCATTATGGCGACCGAATTTGTTGCCAAATGGATTTTGTCAGTTGTGCGTATTATTGGAATTCGGTTGGAATGATTGAATGAATATAGCGCTCGCAACTATTTAAAAAAACGAAGCAAGAATCACTTCAAAATATTATATAATTTCCTTAATATATAAATAACATCAATAATATTACGTGGCATAAATTGCAAGCCGATTTATTGCTTTTCTCCTATTCCCTTTATCTTTCCCTCAGCTTGAAAATATCCTATTTTTTAGCAATGCTAAATAAATAAAACGTTTTAACGAATTTTGAACACACATCTTTTAATAATACTGAGTCATTTTGTGCCACTTTAAATTTGTTTATTTAATTTATTTTTTCTAACTACCAATATCTGATTTAAGGAAGTAATGTGCCAAATTGGTTTGGTTGCGTCTTTGAAATATAATAAACAAACGTTTAGTAAATGTTGTTAGCAGTTGTTGCAACAATCTTTGGTGACAAATATCATTTACTAGTTCCTAATATAAAAACAATATCAAGATTATATTTGATTAATAATAAAAAAAAACTATAATATTATTGTAAAAATAAATTGGTGTAAACGAAAAAAAATATTAAAAAATTGTTTACGAGTGTGAGAAATTTGTCTCTGATAAAAAAAATAACTTTTAACATCGAATGTATGTATATGCATGTGTACGCGTATGACGAAAATATGTGTTTCATAAATTTCCTTTACTATAATAAAAATTTAGTTACCCTCTTCATATTTTTTGCATCTTTAAGTATTGAAAATAATGTAACTTTTTACTTGTAAACCATCAAAATATTTTTGGTTCATTATGGGTCGAAATAGATTAAAATAAATTTGGTTTTTAAATGAATTAATGTATCACGTAAACTATTCAAGCAAACCGTGGAGTAGTATGTTGTTCTATTATTTTATTTTTTAAAATCCTATTGCAATTCTTATCCCTTAATGCAAAAATATTTTTTGAACTTTGATGTGCTGCTTATGTGTTATTTTAAGTTTCCTGGCAGTACGCAAGTTCTTAGCACTTTATATTTTGGATATTAATATTTTTCTTATATTTTATTGTGGTTGTTGTTATTGACAGTGGTAAATGTTTTAGTTTAAATACACAATTTTTTTTTTTATTTTTTTAAGTATAATAAACAACCAATATATTATAATTTCATTTAAAATATATTTATATACTCTTAGATATTATGCTATCAAACAAACACAACGCTTTTTCACTTGAAGACTTCGTTCTACAGTCAATAACACCCAAAATATTGCAGCAGTAAGACTTAAACCAAATTATTGCTAAGGCAGTTTCCCTAGAAATAAACTGTATTTGTTTTCAAGAACCTCGTTTTTATCTAGAACTGCGATGGTTCCTTAATTGATTTTAATTGATTTTGCTATCTTAAACTTTATATTTTTGTAAGATGTTTTATCCTTTTATGTATATTTTATTTGTTTAGTTAAAAAACTTTTCATTAAAATGAGAATGTTTTATAATGTTTGAGTAAGCAAACATGAAACTTTTCTTGATGTTTGCCATTTGTTGTAAAATTAACAAACCAAAAAAAAAAAAAAAAATAAATAAATAAAAAACAATTAATAATCATAAAATAAACAAATAAACAGATTTTTATCTAAACTGCATGTATTTCTGACTGACCTCTATCGTATTGCATTCACACATTACGTTTTACTGGGCTGCACCTCAAATAGTGGAATTGAAAAAATGGCAGTTAAAACATTGTGCTTAACAATAATTATTTTTTTTTTTAATTCCTTTAAATAATAAAATATTATTTAAAAAAATCTCAAACACTATTAAAATTATTGTGTTTTTTTATTATTGAGAATAGACAAAAAATTATTAGGATAAAAAAAAAAAACATTTAAGTTTAACAGATTCAAATACATTGTTGTTTTTCTTTTAAATGTTAATTGTACGAAAGAAATTTATCTTTTAAGTAGTGCGCCAGACACTTGTAAGTAATAATGGCTTTTGTGGAAAATTAAATGTTTTAAAAATAAAAAATAGTTTTCATATTTTAAAAAGTTGTTTAGTTATAAAAATGTGCAACTGATAACTACTTCGTATGACGTTGGACGTAGAACGATTTAAAAAAAAAAAATACTTTTTTTATGGTATTTTACTTTTATTGTTCTTTTTATAAATAATCAAAACAAATAACAAACGTAGGGCTAACTGGAAATAATAAATTGTTTGCCACACATAGTTCGCATAAAACTAATAAAACTTTTAATATTTTAACATAAAAGTGTTTTACTTTTAAAGAACATAATTTATTAGTGACCGTTATTTATCGTCTACAAGCTTGCAAGAAATAGACTGATTTAAAATAAATCACCCAAGTGCGGATTGGACTCACCCGCAAAGATTTCGTACCATGTATGCCCCACCCTTTAATTTGAAATTTCATGTTTTTTGTCGACTTAAAAGAACAGCCCACAGGTTTGTAATTTCCGACAACATAAAGCATACATATATATTTTGAGTTCTAATGCATAGTAAAGTCGATTCAGCGATGCCCGTCTGTCCGTCCGTGTTATTATTGAAATCAACTTTGCCAAGGCGCTAAATGAGCTAGGGAAAACTTAAACACGCCATTCGATCAGACATAGTTTCGAAAAAAACTATCAAACAAACTATCAATCCATGTCTTTCGAGGCAGCGGGCAAAACACAACGCCTGTCTTTAATTTTTCCATATCTTTTGAAACAAATCTAGTTTAGTGAGGTAACTCCAATCAAAAAAATAAATGTATGGGGCGATAATAAATTAAAAAATAAGACATCAACGATTGTGCACCATATTTTTATCATTTAAAAGTTTTTGAAAAGGTCTTTCAAAAATACTTACATGTTTTTAAATACTTATTTCTTTAGGAACAATTGACATTTTTATGTAAAAAATGTTTTTCTTATGTTTTAATTCTTTCTCCCTAATATTTGTTTTATTTTTTTTTATTGGAGGGTATATAAAATTCGGCATAGCCGAGCATAGCACTCTAACTTGTTTAAACTTTCCTTGGTATTACTGCAGCTGGTTATTTTTTGTGATAAAATATAAGAAAACTTGAAGCTGGTTGTTGTTTTTATGATAAAAACTTCATGAAAATAAGTTGGAATACACATCAGGAATATGGTACATGTAGTTAGTTATACATGTATAGTGAAGGGTATATAAGATTCGGCAGAGCCGAATATAGCACTCTTTCTTATTTTAATTTATTTGTTTATGTTTGTTTTTATAGAGGGCAGTCTTTAGTTTAAGGTGTCTGTAAGTATTTAAGTGTTTGAAGTAAAAGCAAATTTGCGTGAAAAATAAATAAACTTTATTTTGGTTTTCGTTACGGTTGGCCTTAAGTTATGAATATAGATGAAGTACAATATAAAATAAAATTCACCAAGAAGAATAGTTTTGTATAACTTTTTCGGGTTCTTTCAAGTTTTTGCTTTTTCACCATCACTTACTCGGAAAAAAAGATAGAACACATTTTAAAAATTGTAAATTTTTTGCCTCTAAGATACCGAATTACATTTTTTTTTTAAATAAAATAAATCAAAATTATGTTGCTATTTTTGGTTTCACCAGATGGAAATATAAGTAAACTTTCTAAATAAATAATAGATAATTAAATTATTCTTAAAATATATTTTTAAGGCTACACAAAATATTATCCTTAAAACAGCTTTCATTAAATATCTGCCATGACACCTTTTTAGACTTTTATTTTGTAAGTTTTTTATTTATTTTTTTTTTTTTTTTTTTTTTTTGTACAACAATCAATTGCCTTGTAAAAAAAATAAATAAATATTTGAATAAATAACTTTGAAGTTGAATTGAAGTCAAGACACTTAGATTTAAATGTGATTTATATTGTAAACATTCACAAAAGATTTAATAATTTATAGAAAATAAAAAATTATTTTAAATTTAAATTCAATAACAACAAAAATATAAATAAAAAACAAGTAATAAATCAGGATCTAAGTGGAGGCTACATACAACAATAAAATATTCACAATAACAAATAACATAAGACTGATAAATAACTTTAAAGTTAATTAAGTTTTTTTTCGCATAATATAATATAAAATATTTAAACAATAACAACAATTTATCTATGTTATTTTTATTTATGTATTTAATATTTTTTTTTTCTCAAAAAGGGTGAATTTTAAATATGTTTTTTATGTTTTTAATGTATATTTTAAATTGTTTGCGAAATCACTACATCCGGTAATCGAATATTAATCATTTCCCAACTTCCTTAAAATTGTTACACATTTTGTTTTATACAGTGCTGTTGTACTAACGGGTTCCCTTTATGAAACCCTAGATGAAACCTTTCATTTAAGAGTGTTTGCTCTTATATTTTATTATGTTTATTTAAATAATATATTTTTATCCCTGATACACAGAATTTAATTTAGTATAAAGCTAATAAGAAACGGAATATAATTAATTTCGAAACATTTTCGGTAGTTTCACTTAACTTACATTTCTGACTTTAAGACAGTATAGCGATTTTAGGCGTTTTAAAATTGGACACCACTTCCTACTGTGTTCTCATTGTTTTGCTTTTTAATTTATAATATCAAATAATGCAACTTTAACTGTATCGAAGTAACAAGTTTTAAATTTTCTATTTAAATGCATGGAATATATAGATGAGACACTTTGTAATGGTCTCTTTTATTTATGAACTCGATAAACATGCAAACAAATATAATTTCTTGTTACTTAATTTCACCATCGTAAAAGATAAACTGAATATTTTACTTACATAAGTGCATATATTTACTTACATATGCACAAGGGTGATCGATTATTCGACACTTTACCAAAACCGTTTTTTTCTTTTTTTAAATATTTATTCCAGAGTTCTGTAGACAGGGTAAAAGGTTTTTCATTTACAAAAATAAAATATGCTGACAACTCTTTTAGTGTCATTATACCAGTTAAATGTGTTGCTTTCACATTTGTATCTCTAGTTTTAGTATTCTATATTTGAACCCAGGTTCTCAGGGACCTACTCACAAAATTTGGTTTGAATCCATCTACTAGTTTTTACGTGATGTGAGCACAGACAGACAGACAAAATTAAAAAAAAAAACGTGTTTTGTGTTCTATATCGATTACCATCTACACAAACATCAAAACTTTCAAAAAATATTTAATGTATAGAGATGACCCTATTAAAGTTTTATTATATGTGTAGATATCTTTTTACCTTTTTTAAAACTTTTTAAAAAATGTTAAAAAATGCATAATAATATGAACATTTAACACAGCTTTTTTTTAACGATTTATTTTTAGTTTCATTTTAGATTTATTATACAACAACAAACGCAACTTTTTTTTTAATGTATTTAATTAATTTAAAAAAAGAACATATACATGTTCAGGATACAAATAACCTTAAATTATCTTAAAATTTAAAATCATTCCTTGATATCAGTATTTGGCAGCACTACTATTTAAAAAGTTGACGTTTTGTAAAAACTTAAAACTTTTCCATTAATTTTTTAACCCAGATTCATGTACACGTTCTTTCTATTTTCTCAATTTTTATAAGGACACATTAATATTTTAATAAATAAAACGATGAATAATAATTTTCCTTTTTTATTTAACAAAATAATGAATCTCTCCTTCTAAAAATGTACTCTGTTGACTCAGTGTCTAGAGCAACGGTTCTCAAATGGGGGTTCGTGGACCCCTGAGGGTCCGTAGCAACCATCCAATGGGTCCGCATAAAGACACGAAAAAACAGTGTTTTCAAAAAAAATAAAAGTTTTATTTTGAACTTGGGCTTCAGAGGGGTCCGCGAAAAAAAATTAGTTTACTAGGGGTCCGTGAGCAGGAATTTGTTGAGAACCCCTGGTCTAGAGCAATGCTGCCAACAAAGTGCGAAATACTGTCAATAACGGCTACATCATAATCATCATCAAAACGTTTTTTATTGCGATCGTTATTCTCGTATGTTCAAATATGCATAAGTGTGTCGCATATATTTTTCAACGTTTAGAATGTATTAGAGAAATATTGCATCTGCTTAGAATTTTGCATGAAATAAAAAAAGTTTTCTTTTTTATGAGTGCTAGACATAAATATTTCTTAGAATTTACAACCCTTTTGATAGATACAACTTAACATTGTTGTTCTTTTTACACAAAAAATCTTTCATTGATCTTTTTCATTGGCAAATTTTAAATCTGTTAAAAAGAAAACAAAGAGTCACAATTCTTCTTAATTGTTGCATTTTTTTTTTGCTTTTTTTTTTTAATTTCTTGCAAATGCAGCATTATAAACCTCTCGGCATCTCTATATTGGCAGCAAAACCTCAGATGTGATCATAAATTCAAATTTGTAACGAACATTAGATTTTGAAACACAAATTGTATAAAAATAGAATAAAGATCGCGTGACATAACGACACAAGGAATTTTTAATTCAATTAAATAAAAAATTTTTTTGACTTTTATTTCTTTTTTATTTTTAAGTTTGAGACTTTTGTGTAAAAATATAATGAATTCTCGATGATTATTTTTGTGTTAAGTTTTGGATTTTGTTGTTTTTGCCTTGTTCATTAAATACAATTCTCATTTATTCGATGCATTTAATTTAAGACAAGGGAATCTTGAATTACAAAAATTTTGGTAGATTTTAATGACGAACAGTAGCGAATTGCTGTTTGAAAATGCTTTGATCTCACAAAAATATCATGAAAATTTTATTTTTTACGAAATCAAGCATAATTTCGACAACAAACAGAAATTATTAATTTATTCTATTTACATATAATCCCTAAAATGTTTAATTTAACCCTTAACTGTCCGAAAGAATTTCAAGTTCACATCTCAACAGGTCCAGCTATTTTTCAGACGAAGAGAAGCTTTTATTCAAATAACACAAAAGTGTATGTACAAAAAAAAAACAGAAAAAGATAATGGAACATAGATAACAAGCAGAAAAAAACTATACAGATGGCATGACAGAATACTTAATGCGTCACTTGTAAATATAGCAACAGTAATTGTAATAAAATTAATAAGATAGTTTTTGGCGCAATATATGCGCCGTTGGACCCAGTAAGTAAAAGTATCATGTCGCCTATACGGCGCCCATGGTCCGTTAAGGGTTAAGAATAAGTAATTACTGCCGAAGCAGTAAAAAGGAATAAAGCAAGGCGAATCTAAAAGTTGTGTCATCGGCGAATTGATACAACAAAGCAACTTTTTTGTACGACACCGTGTCAAAAACAAGTGGTTGAAGCCAATAAAATTTTAATTTGCTTTCAAAATACACAAAGCAAACAGTCAAGAAATTCAAAACAAGTATAACAATATTTAAAAAACCAGGCACTTAATTTTAAACAAATCCTGTTTTTAAATTTTTTTCCTTTTTATTAAAAAACAGAAACAACAGTACTAAAAGTTGTGGAATATGATTAATCTTGGAAATTTTTCTTAGCACTTGTATTTATATATACACTCAGAATCACATGATTATAACAACTCGCAAAGACATGTCAATTTATTTTTACATAGAAACATCTTGCATTTCTTTCCAACGTTTTCAATCTTTTTTTTAAGTTTTCGACAACAGTTATATAATATAGCCAAATTTCTTTCGCAATGGCTTGATAGGCCATTAACTATTAAAAATACTTTTCTTGCCCATTTTCCACTAATGTTTAGTAGAAGATTATTTATTTTCTACTAATATTCATAGTTATTAAACTAAATTAAATGCAAATACTTGTAAAAATTAAAAAAATAAACTTAAAAACTTTTGTCTTAAACTCTTATTTTTTCGTTGTTATTTTTGGAATCTTAAAAAAATTCCATTTCCGATGGAAGTAAAATTTAGCTCTCTAGAGGAAGATATGTCCTACTAAACAAAAATTTAATTGACTCCAATCGTTTAAACTAAAGTGTATGTAAGTGAAACGAAAAATAAACTAAATTGAAAAAAGAAAACAAAACTTTGACGTTATTTCGAACAGTACTTCACGCTGATGATACCACCCGGTTATCAATTCCCCTTGGAATAAAGTACCAGTATTCAACTTGACAAGAACTTATGTTTATATTTCTCGTTTCAAGCGAATAAATGTACGTTCGTTTAATTATATTTTATAATGAAACAAGCACTAGGTCAGTTTTAGAAAAAAAATAAAAATATTGTTTATTATTTTTTATTTTTTTTTACGTTCGTTTATAATAACGGAATTTTAAAGTTTACAGAAAGTTCCTTTTTAAGACTGGGCCAAATAATTTTGGTGCAAAACGAGATTTGTTATTTTTGTTTTTGCATTTATTTGTTAAAAATTATCGAAATAAATTTAAAAAATAGTTCATGTAAAATATCAAATATGACAACGAATATAAAAACTTTTGCTATTTTAAGGGTTCTACGTATTCTTTACTAATACGACAGTCGACTCCATTAACAAAAATAAGAAATGTTTTATTGAATATTTAATACAATATGAAATACTGATTTAAAATAAAAAAGAAAACGGGTTTAATGTTTGTAAAATTTTCTTTTCTAGTTCTAGTTCAGTTTTTAAAATAAAAATATTGTTTATTGTTTGTTTCTTCAATATTTCGCCACACCGTTGGGTGGCATCTTCAGAAAACAGGAAAAAAATTATTTAAATTATGTTATTTTCAAATACAAATTTGATGTTTTTTTCAATTTATTGATAACAAGGCCATCAAAATTACAAACGTTTTTAAGTCGAATGGTGTAAACCCACATTTTAATATCCATGGTTCGATTCCTGGCCAAAACTTTATTTTTTTAGTTGCTTTATTTAAAATTTTTTTCTTGATAAAGGTTTTTATTTATCTGTTAACTTTGTAAAAGTGAAATTAATGCAATATTGGAAAATTAAATCAATTACATTACATAAAAAATATATATGATTTAATTTATTAAAACCTCAACTTTTAATAAAGCGCATTTGAACATATATTTTCTTTATATTAAAGTTTTGTTAATATTTTTTACCTACAAATCTACCAACTTACAAGGGGCCGGCCGGCCAATTTAAAACAAATTCGTCCAAATGTACATTTGTGTGTCTACACTTAAGGCTAGTTCTTTCTGAGTTCCATTAAAAAACTGAAATTATCTTTAATCGCCGCATTTCAATTAATTATAAAACTTTTTTTTTGGTACTTTATAAGAAAGTTAAATTATTATTTATTAAAATAATTTTATATCTCATTGCGATCGGCACCAAGCAACTAAGACTAAAGGCATATTAAATGCCACGTCTCTCCTGGCTTCCTAACAGAGACCAAACTCTTAATCTCCCTCCAAGTTGGCGCGACTCCATTGCTTGATATACGCAACGAGCCACGTGGCGTATGCCTAGAGGGTGTTTGAATTTTATTTTTATACACGACAATATTTATATTATTGTAGTATGCGAAGAAATATATTCGTTTATTTAGTTATGAATTAATTATGAATATATTATATTTACCGAGGGGGATCGAACCACAGAAAACTGTACTACTTACTCGTCGCAGACGTTTCAGCCATTGAACCTTCTTGAAAAAAGCAACTAAGAAGGCTATATATACTTCAATTTTATATTTTATTTACCTCGGCCTATATTAAGAAGCTAAAAGTCACCATATTCTAAGAAGCATCTCTGGGGTTTGTGTGCTTACTAAACAATTTGCCACGACTGGCTTCGGCGACAATCAGATGGCAGCAATGTATTAATATTTCGTTTTCAAATTTGCTATCAGTGCGTCCAAAACTGTTTGGATAAGAGGAAAATTACGGTAACAAGTATTTTACTTTCATGGTCAACGCATGCGTTTTATAAGTTTATCAAAACATTTGGGGCGGAAGCTCTTCTATGATATACACGAAATTCAAAGGCATTTAAATAGTATCGAACGGTTTTAACAAGCGGTCACAAACAGCTCAAACAAAAGATTTTGTGTAATAATTGAATTTATACTACAGATATATGCATGTATATATAAATATATATACATATGCATTTAAATAATCATTTTTTTTAACTTAGCGCTTATGTACACAAAAATATAAAAGCTTAATGCAAAGAAAAAATTTATTAAAACAATTAGCTTTGCACAGAAAAGGTGTGTAAACCTTTAAAAAGTTAAACCTTACGCTTACTTATACACATTATCATTTATTCAATAAATTTAATACAAAGTATTGTGGCAAACGTTAGATGTGTGTAAAAATTGGGTAATTACCAATGTAAACAAATAATAAAATTCCAATGTGTTGTAAAATTAATAATAAAAGTATTTTCTAAAGGAATTTATTGGTGCAACCACAAGTGGTGCTTTAAAAAAGTATGTTTGACTTCAACTTTAGCATTTAAAAGTATCGCAGTGACTCTAAAACCTTAAAACGCCTAAAGTATGCTGTGAAAAATCTCCACAATTTAAAAAGAAAGTTTGAAAAGTACTACCACTGTAGCTGCAGTTTTAGGACTACTGCCTGTTAATAACCTTACTCAACTTTCAAGAAAACTGACCTTAATTTCACTCTTTCTCTCTCTCTCGCTCTCATCGTGCAAAAGGAGATATTATGTTTAAAATAAAAGCCAAATGGAGATTTCTTCAAATTTAGCTTATTGCTCTTCCATCTCTTGTTTGTTTTGCAATTTGCACGTGATATTTTTATTCCTACCGGCAAAATACTTGTAATTTTAAAACATAAATAAATAGATCAAGCAATTTTCACTGTTCGTTTTAAATCTGTTTTGTGGAATGTATTAAGGTTTTCGTGAGTGTAACAAAGACATGCGCGGCTAAGACATGCTTCTAGAATAATATTCATTAAAATAAAAATAAAAAAGTGAACTTTTTATGTTCCCTTTTAGAAATTTAAATTAATAAAATTATTATATATTCATTACATTCTATCTAAACTTTAATTTCCTTTTTTCACTTCTCGCATGCCTGACGACAAACAAAGTGTTAAGTATGTGCAGTAAATTAAATATTTATTTAACATTTAAAAACATAAAACAACTTACATCCCCTTTATCACTACAAAAGCATCAGTAAAATAGAGAAAGAAAAAGAATAAGATTTTCAAATAACAAACTCCCTCTTTTAATTCAAAATTCAAACACCAAACCACTACTACTAACAAAGTGTACATACATAGAACAAAAACAAAAAAAAAACAAAAAAACAAAATCCTTTATTAAGGATCTAGCCTGGTTTCTTTGTCAAAATGTTAATACGTTGGAAAAGCAAAGATAAAAGTTCACCGAACTCTGCAAATGCCAGTGGTGGCAGTACTGGCACTAGCAGCAGTAGTTCCAAAAAGAAACGCAAAGGACGCGAAGGCGGTAAGTTTATATTTAAGTCCCCACAATGTACTTTTAGAGCTTGTGTTTTCTTTTCAACGACAGCACTGTTGAAATTTTCTATTAAACTTCTTTCTTTATTTTGTAATTGCTGTTTGGTATTATTCACATTTAGATGAAAACTGGCAAAACGATATGAAACCTGGTCATATGCAGACCAATGAACAAGGTAAATATTAGTTTTTTTTTTGCAATGTGTGAGGTAGTGTTGTATTAAATTATAACACTTTCTTTGTGCAATTTCCGTTTTTAATGTTTTTAATTTTCTACATCCTTAGGCGAAGAACGAAGACGTGGCATGAGAAGAGAGGATCCACGTAGACACACATTAGGTGGCGATATGCTCGCCTATACTAATCAACAGAATTTGCCCCAGCATTTACAAAAAACGTTGGATTTGGAAGTATGTATTTCAACATATTCGTTTATTTTTGATAAAATATTTACAATCCACTCGACAAGAAAAAATTCCCATAACTGCACTTTTGAAACATCTTAACCAAATAAATATACACTTGCATGTTCAAGCAAAATGATGTTGAAAATTCTATTGCTATGTACAAGTATATAATACATTGAAATCGACTTTAAACAAACTTTTTTTTCCAGATGGGCACAAGGGCTCCAAAAAATAAAAAGGTCAGTTCTTTAGTTATATAAAATAAATAGATGTTTAAGCTAAAATTTTTGTTTCAGATGCAACCGAATCGCGGTTATGTGCCCATTAATCAAGGACCTTTGTTCGATGATGATCCGGGTATAATGTCTGAGGTAGAAACAGCCAGTACGGGTTTTAGACGTGGTGGTAAGCAACGTTCTTCGTTACCCGTTGTGCGTACACCCTCGAAAACCTTAGAAAGACCTCTAGGTATGGTGTCACACAAACAATCCTGCTTTTGAAATCCAACTAAGATAAATAAGTTCAAAATTCGTTTTATTATTGTTTATGTACAGGTTTGGTTTTCTTGCAATATCGTTCGGAGACAAAAAGAGCTCTATTGCCAAATGAAATAACTTCAATTGACACAGTGCGAGCTCTATTTGTACGATCGTTTCCTCGCCAGTTAACCATGGCTTACCTAGAGGGACCCAATGTTAAAATCTACATACACGATGCCAGCAAAGATATGTTCTATGAACTAGAGGATGTGCGATCTCATTTACGCGAGATAAGAGACCGTTCTGTTTTGAGACTATTTGAATCTACTGAAGTAGCAGCGCCACCTCATATTCTACCAGGAGGTCCCGGCATACCGCAGCCACTGCCTCAAACGTCTACTCAGCACTGGGATCAAGATCAGGTATTCTATTTCAACAATACATTTTCTTTAACTGGCGAACAAACTTAATTTCTTGCAGAGTTATTTCAGCGAGCCGGAGTTCGATTCTGATTATAAAAATCAGCACATTCATAAATCAAAGGTGAGTTTTTATTGTTTAATTGTTTACTTAAGACTTTATTTATATATTTTGCGTAGATATAAACTTAGTGAGTCAATTAATTCCCGAAGATCAATTAATGTTTCAAAGATAAAATTCTGTACATACCCTGACTAGTGGCTGAAACAAAAACCATTAAAACTTATTCTTTCTAGAGCACTGTTTACAAGTTTTCATTCTAAAAATGTTCAAATTTAGTATTGTATTTTTCTAGATTAATGAGCGGGTGCTAATCATAAAAAATACTTTTTTTATTTTGGCCATTGACGAATACGAATATTGATATATGTTGCTTCGATGTAATAAATTATAACTCCCTTCAATGGACTATTTAAGAAAATTATAAAACTGTAGATTTTGTTATTTTCTTTTTTTAAATAATTGCTAAAATGACAAAATCGGTAAAAATTTAATAAGAATTGAACTTCGATCAACTAAAACTCAGCAATTTTTTATCCAATAAAATGAAAAAAAAATTTGCAACCATTTTACGAATAATTTAATAGAATTTTAAATGAAAACACCTTTGGCCTTAGATGATGGCTTAAAAAAACAGCGTCCGCCATTTAATCTTCAAAAACTGCAACAACAAAAAATGGTGCAAACAATTAAGAGATTTCAAAGTAAACTAATTGTACTGCAATTGTATATAAACTTAAATGCATTTAGAATTGGCCACATTCTCCCACGCTATAACCCATTAAAACATTATCCAGTTTTTCTTTGGCTTCTTTCCAAGCAAAAACGATAGCACCTTGGAATGGCTCTACTTGGCAGGCGTTACAAAAAGCCATGACAGCCTTAACTTCTTCCTCCGCTGGTTCACGATCATCTTCTACCATTTCTTCTTCCATGTTTGATTTGCTTATCAATTCATCCCTGAACTGTTGTCCACCAAATTCAGCCAAGCCATCATACTGAGAGCCGATTGCAATGTCTTCAACTAAAGCATCATTTCCAATACTGCCATCCTTTAAGAATACTAAGCCACGTTTTTTTATCTGTTTATCATAATTTTTAATTTCTGTTTCCGAGCCGATAGCACTGCGTTTGAACAGTATTTTTGTCTCGGTCTCATCTACAAACTGTACTTTTGAAGGGCTTGTGGGATCATAAACCACCTGTCTGTTCACAGTTTGGGAAGCTTGAGGACTTATTGCCAGTTTGTGATTTACGCCTATAAGTTGTTGTGCTACTAATCGATAGCCGGCGTTAATCTGACCGTTTACAAAGTTTGTGTGTATTGTTAAGGCCTCTTGGCCAGATTGATAAGCAGTTGGAGGTGCATCGGATAAATTAGGTTTTGCTAGATTAATGCGAACTTGGGTTGGTATTTGCCCATTAGCTAATATAGAGTTCATTGGCTGAGGGCGATTCATCTAAAAAGAGGGAAAATTTTCCTATTTTTTATAATCCGTCAACAGAACTTTTATATTACTTACCGGTGGTGGTGCCTTAGTCGTGAGTTGTATTTCCCGACCTTCGTTATCAAAGTGGTGAGCGTGATGATGCTTATGATCCCGATGAGCCTTGCCCGCACTAAGAGCCACACGATATATTTGCACTAAAGTGACTTCAAAGTGCAGGCCATCACAAATTTCACCAGTAACCGAAGTACCACCAGAATAAAGTTTACCATTTTCTGGAATTTTATGACCCACTAGCTGCAAATAACGTTGTGAGTATAGAAAGTATTATTTATATAAAAACTGAACCTTACAGAATTATGAAATCCCCGCCCAATACGCTCTGCCTTTAACCAAACTTGCCATTCACCTGTTTTCCCATTCCACGATGTACAAGTATGATGCCATTGTCGAACTCTCAATGGATAGTTGAGTCTGTGTCGATAAAGAAATGTTATTAAATATAATTTAATAAATCGCAACAATTATAACAAAATTTATACATATTTTTTAATTATTGATTGATAATTGTCTTTTGTCTTTAAGAAAAACTGCAAATTGAAAATCCATGTATTAAGTTAGTTGTTGTTCTATTTATAAGAAATTTACATATTTGTAAGTAGACATGTAAAACATGAAATACACCCAGACATGATTTAGCAATATTAATTGAACTTGTTACATACGAGTACAATAAATACATACATACATACCTATATATTTGTTGGCCTTTTATGGCCAACGATATAAAACTGGAATTTTTTGCATTCGCGACCCAAAATTGAAATTGTCTATGTACGTCCTCAGCTAATTGAAACAAGCAATAAATATTTTATATTATTTAATGAAAAAAAAAACATGTCTTTAAACATTTGCCAATAATATATTAATAATTTCAAAAATCATGAGAAAATTACTTTTAGGATTTTTAATTTTTATTTTAACTATGGTTTTTATGATTTTTAGATTGCAAAACTATTAACTTTATTAAAAAGACGTTTCAATTTTTCTATTAGTTATTTTCGTTTCAAAATGAAAGTTCGAGTAACTTCTTAAAAATTCATAAGTTTTAACTGCATCGGTATTTTTAGGTTTGTTTTTCGAAACTCTGCAATTTTTTAACCAAATCAATGATGCCTTTCTTCATTTAAAATAATATGCTTGCATATTGGTTCTGTTATCATATAAAGTAATAACGTTATAAACTAAAGGGTGTCCCTATACATCACACAGGCAGATTTTTGCATTTTACTAAGGCCCTTATAATTTTATTTAACTTATGCTTACAAATTTAAGGTCCGATGACCGTTGGCCTGCTTTTTTTGCAAAAAAATATTTATGTTTGTATATATTTACAATGTTCTGAGTTTTTCATTTTTTTTTTCAATTGTAAACACACGAAATACTTTTAATAAAGAAAATTGTATAACAGTTATTTTAAATGATCGATAATTAGTTGCTTAATTTACGAGTAGTTTCAATGTGTCCCAGATTCATATCGTCTGTGTAGATAAAACATAACGCGGATACTTGCTTTATTAACCCACTATTTATGTTCAATATTTTCTTGCCTCAACACATGGCAAAGATAAAAACAAATCGTGTCAATTGCAATTCATTTATTACATATTTTGTTTTTAATATTTTCTACAACAGTCACAACCGGCTTTAGTTGAATTAGGCTTCACAGCAATCGAAACCAAGTTTTCACTTATGTAACGAAAAGCAACATTAATAATTTAATTTAACCTGAAACTTAAGGCCACATTAAGTGTTTTGAATTTTGGAATCTCTTACTTATTTAAATATTCGAAATACACATAGCAAATTGTAGTAAATTATGTGCATCTTTAAAACATTTATTACAAATTTTATCTCTCTGCCCTCTCTCTCTCTTTCTCTTTTTCTCGGGTTCATATGCAGACTAGCTGTTAGTACCAAAGGTGTCCAATCTTTTTTTCTGGCAGAGATGTTATAACGGTTTGATAAAGATGTTATTTTTAAAGTATTTATGATTAACAGGAAGTCTGCTTCCTTTCACTTTTGTTGTATTATTTCTATTTTGATTGAAGCAAAAAAAGCTGTTTATTGTTTGTCAAAGACAACTCTTGCGCAACCGAAAGATGGCTCAAAAATACATTGATATTTACGAAAAAAAAACACTTTTTCCAAAGCAAGGCAATAATCTTGACTTTTAAATAATACATTATAAAAACAGACGTATGTATTTCTATTGAATTTGTGTTCAGCAATGTCTTACAATCATTAAGAAAAGCAAGCAAGACCTGTATTTGCCTCAAGTATCCAATAACAAAAAATTGCAAAAATTTTATATTGCGTTCATTATCTCTTTTGACACAAAAGGTTGTTATTAACAATCTCTTGTATATTGTGTAAATTTTATAAACTTTTGAAGCTTTAAACTTTTGGATAATTTAATAAATTTTTAATTATTTATTGTTGTATAAATTATACAATATCAATTTTTAATAAATTTTCTCACGAAATTTGGCAAACATAATTGTTTTGATGGTTACTTTTATGTTAAAACGTACTTACTTGAATAAGTTAAAATGACGTGATCACCACTATGATTTGTAAAACGCATCCAAAAGCAAATAGTAAATTGTGTTAATTCTGGCAATTTGTTCTCAAAATGAATAACACCATCCTGATTAAAAGCATATTTTTTAACAGAACATTGATCCTTAAAATATGATGAACAAAATTTTACGTAGTTAAATTACACATGGGTTGAATGTCAATATTTTTGAGAACCTACCTCTCCGTACCCTGATGACTTGTATCCAAACCTAGCGTCACCAAAATTAATGGTACCTGGTATTGCAACAGCTGCCAGAGTTGGCTTTAAGATAGGTTTTACTGCCAATAATTCTTCTGCTAGTGGCTTTTGTACTTCCTTAGTATCGCTATTTGAAACATATAATGTTTTTCTATCAAATTCGGGATGGGATTGTTGTAGACTAAAAGAACTTGTAAACGCAGGCGAAGATGCCTTAGAGCCACTAATAGCAGCTTGGCCTACTATAGGTTTCCAGTCATGGCAAACAACGGTGTGAACACAAAGCAATAACAAGAACCACATTAACTTCATAACGGTTTAATTCAATATTTTTTTTTTTTTTGTTTAGTTTTTTTAATTCAGTTTAAAAACCACTTCAATAACCAGCCGCGAGTTTCTCACGTATTAGCGGGCAGATTTCGTTCGCGTTTTACTTGAAGTAGGTCCAGTTTGTTTTTTTTTTTCTAAATTTTTTTCTTTTATTTTGTAACGGTTTGTTTAATTTAAAAATGTGTTTTGTTATGTTTTGCTTTAAATATTATGCGTCTTTATGCCGTGATGGTTCACACTCAACTACCATTAAAAGTCTTTTGAATGGAATTGTGCACACGCGTATGCGCAATAACATCTACAATTCGTTTTCTATCAAGTATTTAATAAAAGAAAAAGTTGCCGCATTAAAGCTTGAAATGAAACTTAAAAAAAAAGCTTCACCGTTTGTCTTATTTGTTTAACAAAAAGCTATTATGTTGCCGTAAATCGTGTTTCAATGGCATTTTTTAGTTAACGAGCTTTACATCAAAATGTTGAAACGTTTATTTTTCTCTATTTGTGTTAATGATTGGCTAATGTAGAAAGAATTGCTTATTTTTATTGTTGTTGGATTAACAAAACTACTAATTATAACAATATTTATAAATCCAGTCATTCATGCAATTATTTATTCATAAAAAGTTTTTCTTTTGTGCTCATGTTTGAATTATTAATCCCACTACATTTTTATCATTAGAAATTAAATTGATTTTTTTTTAAGAATCTATAGCCTATGCATTAGAAATATAATTTCAGTTAGATTGTGTGTCAAAGGAAACCCCAGTTTAAGTTGTTCGACTTGCAAGCCCTTTCAACTCTGCTTTTGATAATCTTATAGTGGCCGTACTCTTCTTTTGTTATCAATGTAGTATTGCGTTTTAAGTTAAAATCAACTTTTTCATAAAATATTATTATATTATTACTCTATTCAAAATTTGTTTGTAAAGCAAGCTTTTGATGCTTAAATACTTTTGTTTCTTTATTAAAAAATTATTGGGATGTATATAAAGTATAGATTGGACAGACGATATACAAAAAAATATACAAAAAAATATAAAAAATTATGTCCAAAACAGAAATTTCACAACAATAATATATAAACATAGTTATGTACATATGTATGTACAGTTTAGCTATTTGAGAGTAGTATATTATCGCTATTGTACTGTTTTGACAAAAAAAAGTGAAATTGGCTGCAATTAAAAACCAATGAAATATTTTCTCTAAAAAATATATCAATTTGGTAAATTGCCAAGAAAATGTTGCTGCTTTGGTTTGGTGTCACCAAAGAAGTATTTTCACATGAACGAACATATTACTATACATTACAATAATTCATTAAGCATACACACGTACAAATTTTAAAAATAAAGAAAATAAAAGTAAAAATTGAAATTGGTAATTTTGATAATTTGCAGATTGGTAAACAACAAGCCCCTTACTACGTGGGAGGATCACAAACATTGCCACGTGGAATGTATACTGATCGCAATAAGATGCCAATAGGTAGGTATTTGAAATACTTAGACACGTAAATACATACATATGTACATATATCCCAAAAAAGAAAAACTATTTCCCAAATGTTACCCTGTAAATTTTTAACAACTACCAACTTTTTGATAAAGACCGCATGTTTAAGTTTTACTTTGACTTGTTGTCATCCCTTTTTAGTTTATCAGTGCAAATATTTGGTTGTATATGAGTTTATTCTGAAATTTCCGTTCCGATCCTAAATGTTCATTTTATTATATTTTTACGAAAAATAATTCTATCTTTTGTAATGTGTATGTGATTAATATAATAAATACATGTAGGAACGCCATTGAAACCTTTAAGAACGCCCAACTCCAGGGGTAGCATGGAACCCTTGTTTCCTTATCCCCCGGATCAGTTATACAGTATACCAGGTACTTATTCATAATCAAAATGACAACTACAAATCATCTCCACCACAAACATGTAAAAAATATTGAATTGGTTGTCTTTGTTTCTGGAATTAGTGAACACATTGTGTAAATTTTCTTTTTAATTCAGTAGTTTATAAAAAAAATTATTGTAGCTTTTTAATTTCTAGAAATTTTATGATCTTTTTTAACTAAAATAATAAAAAACCTTATAATAAACTAAAAAAAAATTGAAATAATAAAACGTTTTTCAGATGGTTATACAAGTTCGCCAGAACGTTCGACACGTGGCAGTTACGAAGAACCATATTATAGTCAATATGGTACCAGAGGTCCAGTGATAGCACCCATTATAGATGAAGAGCAGCCGTAAGTTTTACTGAAAATTTATTCATTTTAACATACATTTATAGAAATTGTGATATTTGCAGAGAAATAGTAATGACTGAAGATCAGTATGCCTTGTACGGCATTAAAATGGGACCCGGTCGTATGCCTCGCACCAATCAATTGTATGATCCTACAAGGTATGTTATACACTTCAACCGACGAAAATCAGGCTATTTCGTCTGATAAAATTGATATGGATTATTTAAATTATAATTATAAGTATCGTGTAGGCCATTAAAGTTGTAAGTTTGCGTACTTCCTAGCGGTGCCAAAGACGATCGTCGACTTCTTCTATAAACTTTAATTCGTTTTAAACCGTTTATAGTGGCCATTGTTGAAGTGGTAGGGTGAAAATATGTTGAACCTTGAAAAGCACATTATTGATGCCGTTTTAATTTTAAATAATACAACATACAAAAAACATACAATACCTTTGCTTTTAATTGATTGAACAATAAGACACAGTAAATAGCCACCGAATGATAGAAATGCCAAGGCAGTTACACTTATTTGAAAGAGAGTTTGCAACTTGGAAGTCTTCTCTTCAGGATGCCAAGGTTCATAAATTGGCTGCGAGACATCGTGCCCTCTGAAGAAGTTAATTTTTCAAAAAGCCTTTAACGGATCATTGTAATATAATTTACCTTCTCTCTGCTACCAAAGCCATTGCAGCTGGCTTTAAACAACTTTCTAATGAAGTTTGTGGACAGTTCTTATCTAATGCATTCCAATGATTTTCTTCAAATTCCCTAGTAGATTCCAAATGCTTTAAGGAATGCTTCAAAGTCAATAATTCGGAAACCTTCAAATTTGATAAACAATTTCCAAAAAGTGACGAATCAAATACTAAATGAAATTACGCTGTACATTAGAAAGAAAATATTTTATCAGAAAAATATATTTACCACTGCAGTGGGACATTTTATTCTCTTTATTTTCTATAAACGTTAGGAGAAGCAAATGTGTTCACTTTTCTATTCAATTGTCAACTAAACTTTTAAATCTTTCTTCATTAAGCAAGAAACCTAAAGATTATTAAGCATTTTTACAAAAATAAACAGCGCAAACAGAGCGTGATGTTGTAAACTTACTCTACTGTAAATTAAAAAAAAACTAATTTTGCTAAATCCAATAATAAAGAAAAGAACCATTTGTTTTATTACTTAATTTTTTCTTTCCTTTTTAGACCAGAAGATCTACATCGCATACGTGTAGAACATATGGAACGGCAGTTGGCAAACTTGACTGGTTTAGTGCAAAAGGCTTTAGTTAATCAGAACCCACAAATCGCGCCAATGCAAGTGCCAGCATTGGATTCAAATTATTTAGTAGTACCCACACAATGTCATGGTATGTTAAGCATTACAACATATTTTGTTGTTGTCAGTCTTAATCATAAAATAAAAATCATTCACACTTCATGCCAGGCTTTTATTTGTTTTTTGTAAGCTTTTTATTTGTTTGCCAAACCACCATCATTTAGTGTTTATTGTTTTCAATCCTGTTTTTATTTTCACCTTTCAAACCACAGTTCACTGCAAGAAAATCAAACACACATTTGTACTTTTACACCTTTTTTGTGTTTTTAGTAAACGGCTCTGGAGAAGATCTTTATGTAAGAGAAAAGGCTCCAAAATTAGGCAAAAATGCCTGTCGTAAGTACTTTTCCTTTTTTCTTTGTAGTTGAATTCTTCTTTTGGCAAACAATTGATATGAGAAACACAGAGAGTTTAAAAATATTTTAAACATCAAACAATTGTTTTTTTCAGAAAAATCCGTATCTTTCGAAAAAAGTGTCTCTTTTAGTGACGATATACAGGGAATACCCAAATCACACAGTCCTCAACATGCTGGTAAATAATAAACAACAAACAAAACACTTCACTTGCATGTTTATTTAAGACCTATTAAAGTAGAAAATAGGGAATATTAAGAACTACATATGTATCATGGAGCAAACTTTGTATCTAGCAAACTTTGCCATAGTAATAACAAGAATCAATAATTTATGTGTGGCATAATATACATACATACATGCATACATACATACATACATATATACATACATACATCCATACATACATACCTGGATAATTACGCACATATTGCATTGCCTGTTGTTAACTTAAGAAAAAAAATATATAAAACTGAATGATTTATCAAATTGCATTTTACTCCGAATATTTTTAGAAATAAATTATCATTTTTCAATGCAACTAATCACGATTAATAACGAACTTAAGACTAGCTTATAAATAAAAATTCATATACATTCATATGTAAGCATAAATCTGTCATAATTGCATTCAGTTCTATTGGTTTAGATGTTTTATAATTTCTGCATGTCGTCAAATAAGAATCTAATTTTATAACTTTCTATTCGAGTAACTAATAACAGCTTTATTTTATATATTTTAATATTTGTAAATTAATTAAAAAAAAGCTGATACAAAACCCACAAAACCAGCCATCAAATCTTCCACTTTGCCAAGAACCTCGTCACAAGGTAAGTTGCAATTTACGTCAGCAAAGCACATTCTAACACTTCAAACTGTGAAAATCCTGAAAGTAAAAGCTTATTTTTTTAACAAAAAAAAAATGCAATATCTTTTATACAGAACGAGACCGCCTTAAGCCACCACCACCTCCTAAGCCCATGGTATTAGCTCAAACAGCCCATAACAACTATAGAGCGGACATAGCGTTGGCTCCAGAAGTGTACAATCATCTCCGAGGCCTTCAAAAAAAAGCTAAGGATTTGCGCACTGAAGTGCGCACGCTGCGGCGTCTTTCACAAGCTCAAGCCGTAGCAGTCCGAGAAGACATAAAAAGCACTTTTATGCGCATTCGCGCCACATTATTAGCGAGTAGCGGAAGTATATGGGGACATCAAGATCAAGATGCTACGCGCATTTCACGCGAAGAGGAATTATATAAACAGGAAGTGATTCGTTTGGAAAAAGATCTAAGCGATTTAGAGTCATCAGTTGAAAGTCTGAGAGGGGAAGTTATTAATCGAAGGACTAGAGTAAATATGACTGCTGTTGAGGACATGGCTTTGGTACTGAGCAGAGCAAGGTAGTTAGTTACATAGTAGATTAAGTAGATTAAGGTAAGCTTAACTATTTAAACTCCTTCATGTGCTTTTAGTAAAACTGTGGCAGAACTAAAGCTAAAATTTCCAGCATTATCCAATGGAATACGTTGTATTTTGTCCAGCGAAATGGAAAAGGTTGTTCGCGAAGAAAAGTTCCTAAAGGAAGAGCCCGACCGTTTGGAATCAGCTTTAAGAAGATGCAAAAAGCTAACGGGCACTTTAGTGACATTAAAAAGGTAATTAAAAGGCATAACCCATGTAAAAAAAAGGGCGTCGCTTATAAGAAGTCTTTTTCTTGTTATTGAAAGTCTAAGATTTCTTTGAAGTTTAAAATTCTCTTTTTCTTTTTTTATTGATAAATATTTTTACAAAAAATATAACATTTGCTATAGATTGGCCAGTGTCCAAGAGCAAAGACTGCCTCCTACAGAGCTGCAGACAAATGAGGATCCTCCCCGTTCCGCTGATGTATCCGTGGCAGATAAAGTAAGTGTCTCTTAGATAGTTATTTGAAACAAGAATAAAGGCACCTCACCTTAGTTGCTTTCAATAAAAGAATATTCAAGTTATTGATATCATAAAATTAAGTTTGAATTTTGCATTCAATTAAAATAAAATATAGTGAAAGCAAATTAGTTTGAACAAAATTATGACTTTAATAATCAGTTGTTAATTGACTACTTTTAAGTTGATTTACTTTATATCATTTTTTATTAAAGTAGAATATTAAAATATTAAATAAAAAAATTTGCCTTTTTTCCCTTCTCCCTTAAATCATTTGAAATAAATCAAATTAGAAATTGTTTGTATATAAAGTCGTTCAATTGTTTTTTTTTCTATTTTTTTTTTTTTTTTTTTTTTTTGTCTAACAACTAAATTTGGTTTTGTTTAATTTATACCTATTTTGCAATTGGCTAAATTATAATTAATAATTCTTATAATTTTCAATTTTGACTGAAGATATTGGTGAACTTAAGTTATTTATAGTTTCAAAGAAACGCTTCACCGATTTGCTAAAAACAAAAAAAAAAAAACAAAATAATATATATAACCAGTAAATTCTAACAATTAAAAGCAAAAACTTCTATTCATAAAAAATAGTAAACGAATATCGATAATCGGTGCACCAACATGCGCACTTGGCTCATAAAAACAAATGAAAGACATTAACTAAAGGAACGGTCAGATTTATCAAATATTTGACCAAAACAGCGTAGCCACTATTTTTGCTTTACACGTATCATTACAAATGACAAAAGTGATATCTTACCATTTACATTGATTAGGATCTTCTATTTTTTTAATAAGTGATTGAGAGATACAAAAATTGTTTTTCATAATTTAGTTGGTACGTCTTTTTGGTCAAATATTTGATTAATCTGACCGTACCTTAAGTAAAAAAAATATTTATGTTTTGCTAAAAAGAGAGCAAAAATTTAGAAATTGATTATGCTGTACTGCGCAGAAATGTTTGTCAATCAGAAATTGAAGACTTCTACCCAGAATCCCAAAGACTAAACTATGATAATGAACGCCGCAATCGGGCAAACTTTTATTCGATTAGCAATTTACTTAAATTTGGATTTATAGTCATTCCTCTCAGCCAATATTGATATGACAATTGAATGTGATTAATAACTTTATGAGTTTGACTGTTAAGGTGGTAACTCCTAAAAGCATAGAAATAAAAAATTAAAGTTTTGAAAGATGTTTCATAAAAAAGAAATATGCATTAGAAGTGGGCAACGTAAACATGATTAGCGTGAGTAATGAATAAATAGATGAATAGATTTTTTTGCCTTCTTTTAATATCACTTTTTGCATTTGTTTTTTCTGAGTTGAGAAAAAACTACAGCAATTGAAAAACTATAATCGAACAGCGTAAGAGCGGCGCTGTTGCAAATAGTAAAATTGCTACCAATTTAGAATTAGCTACAAGTATTTGTCGCTCGCATTTTACTGATTTGTACTTGTGTTTTCTTTTAATTCAGTATTCCAAATTATATATCGATCATAATACGAAAGATTTATCGTAATGTTGCGATAGTTGTCCCTCACTATTAACGAGAATTTCAACAAACTTCAGAAACTTTGCTTATATTTTTATGTCATTAGGATTAAAAACAGGAAGACGAAAAATATATAAATGTATGGACAAAAATTGGCCAGTGAGCCACTTGAGCATGGTATTTGCATTTTGTTGCAGTTTTAATTTTGCAAAGAACAGTCGTGATGATAAATAAATTGAACTTAAATAATTTACAACTTTTTATCGTTTTTATGAAAAAAAACTACCAATCCTAATAAAAGAAATGCATTTTAGAGTTTTCATTTATTTAAGCAGCAGAAATTTTAACCACATGCCAAAATTATGTTTTTTTAATAAAAATGGTTTTTGAGAAATTAAAGAACTTTTAGAGTTTCCCAAATATAACCAAATATTTTTGAGCTTATAAAATTACCTTTTAGACATCCTTAATTTATTTTAGAAACGTTCATATAAAAATTGAATATAATTTGATTGATTGTAATAATTTTAAAAGTATTTGAAATACAATTTTTAGAATACCAACCAGCAGCCTGAGACTTATCGTTAAAATTTTTTTTAGTAAATATCCGCGATCGTGACTAGTTAGTTGGTTTTTTTTACTTACGGGAGCATGCAAGAAAGTGAGTCAAAATATATAAAAACTCTTTTCTCGTGAGCGTTTATGACCATCTTAAATTACAAATTGACAATAACAACAAAATGTGATCATTCGATTTTCATTATTACTAGATAAAGTTTTTGTTTTTCTAATCTTGAAGTTGTATTAACTTTACATTAAATGGTCTTTCCTCTCTTTTTATTTTTGCTTTTTCTTGTGATTCTCGTTGTTGGTTTAATGCGTAGTTTAACTGGCGCTGGAGTTCAAACTTCAAAGAGGCAATCAATGAGTAATGAACCGTTTTTCAAATTTTACAAAGAATAAATATCAAATAACTCTTTAAAAGTACTATCGTTTTTTTATTGTTACACACCATTTTATTTGTTATACAAAAACAATTTACTCAAAACTTAGAAAATACTTGTTTATGCTTTCCTAACTTGACTATCTAAAAAGTATATAAATAAATAAAACAAAATCATATTTAAATCAATTACTTTGCAACTAAAAAGACTAATGTTTAGGTTGATGTTACAATAATGTAAAATATTTGAGAGCAAAAATTAATTAATAACTTTAACAACCTTTTCTTTAATCTTGTACCGCTTGTTAATGTTTCTATTTTTGTTATTTATTTATTATTATTATTATTATTATTATTATTATTATTATTATTATTATTATTATTATTATTATTATTATTATTATTATCAGTTCTCTTGGTTTTGAGTTTTTGTAAAACAAAAAAAAAAACAAACAAAAAAAAAACTTTTTAAGATCTTTATTTAACTCTTCTGTGCAAACACAATTTTCTCTGTCTTAATGTACTGTTGATCGATTTAAATAAGCACAGCAATTGCTTTCTATTTTAGTGACATTTTTACTTTTAATGTTTGAATGTTTGCATTTTTTCGATTGAAATTACAAATTTATGTTAGTTATGTATCTCGACATTAGACCATTCATATTTGCATTACTGAAACATCAAATGACGCCCACCAATTTTTCTTTCTTGCCCTCCATTATAAGTTTAGTACAACTCATTCATAATTTCATAATCACTTCAAATATTTTCCATCAGTTTCTTGAATCTAACCTAAATGTTGATGTCTGATATGTAAAGAATAATTGTCTAAAGCTTTTTGTATTTTTGTTTGTATATGTATAAATACCTATAACTCTGAATTTGGCAACATTTTAAAATGATGATTAGTCGGTGAAGTTTTTTTGAAACAAACAAATAATAAAACTTATGAGACAAAAACACCAAATAGAAGTGTAAAAAATTAATTTTAAAACCATTAAATAGTTTTTTTAATTCGAGTTTTGTTGATAAATTAAAAAATATTTGTTATTGTAGTTTAATTTAAAAAAATTACATGATTTCTTTTAATTTTAGAAGAAAAAGCATTAGAAAGGTAGAAAAAAATTAGATAAATGCTCTAATACGGTACAAGAAAATAAACTGTTTAATGGATTTAAAATATATACCTACGAAATTTAATATGAAAAACGCTAGTGTTATTATCATACGTGTATTTACTTATCATTTCTATTTCAGATATTGTAAAAACAATGTGTTTTAATAATCGAAGAATGCATGTGAATTTGCAAAGGTTTTTTAAGCGACCTAACAAAAAGCTTTTTATTCCGTTACTTTAAATAACTGTAATCGTTAATTATTTTTTTGTTTCTTTGTTGTTTATGTGTTTATCCATTTTTTTGATTTTTAGTTACTTTTAGAGCCTTTTAAAAAAAAATAAATAATGTAAATGTTTAAAATTCTTATAGCAAAAACTTTCAATTTGCAAAATCACTGTTGCAACTCTGCAATTTAATCTATAGTAGTACAAATCTTTATACTATAAAATCTATATCTTATATATAATCTAATTAAAAAGAAATTATACTGGATAAAATTAATTAAAGTAAAAACTTTATTTATTAGCCAATCCCACAACCCAGGATGGGGACGTTCTCTGTCGGCGGGGGAGCCCCACCAGAAAACGCACTCGATGCTTTGTTAGATGAATTAAAAACCTTTTCAAAACCACAAATTCAAAATAATGAGGTAGTAGATTAAAAAAAAGAATTGGTGATTAAAGTCGGCTAATACATTTTTCCTTTTTAAGATACGACCCGATGATTCCACTTCTGATGATAGTACCGCTATGGTACAAAGCACAGTTACCACTCAAATCTCACAGGGACGCCTATATAATCAATCTGAGGCCGATACGCCACCACTTATTATGCCCTCAAATTGCGTCAGCGAATTGCAACAACAATTTAATAACATTGCAATTAATAATCAAAATAACATGACTCCCTTAACAGTTCCATTGTTAACAAGCGGTAACGTCTCTAGCCTAAGGCGTCTCCACTCAATGCCGACTCAATGCGAAAGTGATGTCGTACCAATACCCATAATGCGAAGTATTGCCAAGCCTCCGGTACCAGAACGCAACGCAGATTTAATTATTAAAGTAGGTGGCAAGCGTATTCCTCCACCACCACCACCGAGGACAAGTTCACGTAGTCCATTAGCTAGCCCTACTAGTCCAAATGTACCACAATCTATGCCTACACTCAACGAAATTGACACCAAGAACCCATCTCTTAATCCCACCATCGACAGTGGTGGTGAAAACTCAAGTGGCAACGAGTCGGGTAACGATAATGTGCAGCGTCAAGTTGCCTTAGAAATGCGTCATCAAGAATTGCTTAAAAAGCAAAAAATGCTACAAGAACAGTATCAGCGATTGCAGCAAATGAGCAAAATGCCCTCAGTGGACATGTCATCGGGCTCGGCCACAAATTTAGATCGCAACAACCATCAAACACTCAAAAAAATGGGCAGTGAATCAAACCTTCAGCAAAATCTTAATACAGCAAATAATGTTAACGACTCCGCTAACAACGCCCTTAACAGCAACAGCATCTCATCTGCATCATCAATATCGTCCAACGACTTAATGAATAATCGCAAACCAAATGATAAACTAATGAAAACGAATCTTAGCAATAGCAACGGTGGTAGTGGTGGCGCAGTCACCAATTCAACAACTACGAAACAAGTATATGAAACAGAAATACTTTAACATAAAGCAAAATTAACCTGGAACGAAACGGCTATTGATATTTGAAATTCCGAGTTGTACACACAAGCCGCCACAATCTCAAAATATTTAAATCATAACTTAAATAAAGCAAAAACTAAAAAGTAAAAATTTCATCATACAGAACGATGAGTGGACACTTAATGTAATGATTATCATTTCATTTCGTTTCTTTATTATTTTTCTATTCTAGATTAAGTGCACATTTTGTCGAAAAAACTTTTAAGACAAAGTACCAAAACAAAAAAAAAACAAAAAATCAATGTTCTTGTTAATAATAATTAAGACAGTAAGTTTTCTAGATATATTAAACGATAATACAATACCGTTTCTAATTAGATCAACGATAACGAATAACGTGCTGAGTTCTTGTTGTCTTTTCGTTGTCGAATGAAATATCATGACGACTTTAAGTCATACAGTAGGACTTAGCTTATATTAGCTAAATGATTTTTTTTTTATTATTAGTCTAATAAGAAAATATTTTTGATGTTTTGTATGATTTCTCTAGACATAAAAAACCATACATATACCCTTTAATAAACATAAGTACATACGTAGGTATCTGTATTGAAAATAAGATTACTAAGAGATTCGGATTCAATTTAAAATTAAACATAAAATGTTGCATTCACTTTAATTTATTTTTTCTCTAAAACAAATAAATACCAAAAATATGAAAGTTAACATGTTGTGCACTCAGTTTTTGCAAATAAGAAACGAAATCCCATTTTAAAGAACTAAACAAAAATGAAAAGTATTTTTAAAGCAAAAAGTCGAAAAAATACAAACACGCATTTCCAATTTACATTGAAAAATAATGTTTACAGCCCTTTATAAATTTCCCACTTTTAACTAAATAAATTCCTGATAACAAGGTATTTATTATATGTAAATCAAGAGTAACCAAAAATTGGATTTGAAATTTATTAAAAAACGAACACAAAAACAATACCAACAACAGAAATAACACAATTAATATTTATACATTTTAAAAACTATTTAACACACTACACTACATATTACTTTAAAATTAATTTTAGTTAGGCATGAAAAGTGAGACTGATAGTACTATGCAAAATCTCATTCATAAATAATATAAAAGAATCAAAATTGAAAAAATTAAAAAAATTAAAAATTAAAAAATAAAAAAAAAACAGGAAAACAATAAATGGCTTAACATACAAACGTAAATTATATAACATACGTACACACTAACATTAAGATACTATATGATGAATTATTTGGAAATTGCAAAAAACAAAAAAAAAATAAATAAATAATATTCTGCATTTTCTTAACGTACATCAAATATTCTTACACTTTTTAAACCAGAACACTGTAAAAATTTAACATTCGTATACTTGCGATTAAATTGAAAGAAGAAGTATATTATTTATCAAACTCTTGCACCTAACGCCACTCTGTCACTACTTTTGAACACATTTCTTACAAATAACCAAGCAAACATTTATACACACACTACCCAGTAAGCAACTTCTAGCAATTAATTAACACAAATAAAACTTAAAGCTAAAGGGTTTTGAGTTTTCAAAAAGTATTAAAAATATTACATTATATATTAGAGTAAAATTTAAATAAGATAATTTCGTTAACTCAATTTTTTTAAATCATATAATGAGTTTTTTTTAATATTTTTAAATTTTATTTAGTATAAATTTTGTTAAAAAATGCTCAAATGTATTTAAAAAAAATTAAAATCAACTTTATTAAATTCAAAGAAACAAAACATAAAACGTGGCTTTGGCTAGGAACACTTAAGGCAGAAAGAATTCCTTAAGCAAATACACAAAGTTCTTTAAAGGCACAAAACAAACATCTGAGAAACATACTTAATTAAATTATGTAATACAACAATAAAAAAGTATCAATTACAACGATTGAAATTAAAACGTGTTTTCTATTTATTAAAAAAAAACTAGATCAATTAAAATAATTCAAATAAATGATATTCAGGCATGTGACGAATAATGATCAATTTGAAAACAATCGTTTTCGTTTAAAAAAATTTAAATCGATCGAAATTCATCATTGATGGATTTCCATCACATACCTGATTATTTTAGCATTATTATGATAACTTCATCATTATGATAACTTCTCCTCTAAATTTTCAATTCGAACCCCTGTAGCAAAATGTCAAAAAAAAAGTATATGAAAAGCCTTTGTTGAACGCTTTTTTAAATTCAGAATTGTCACAAATTTTAATGCTCTGCAAAATAAATTTGCATTTGATTGCCAATTTATATACAAAAATGCAGCGATAACAACAACTAATTCATGAAATTGCTTAAAGGAGTTTTTTGTTTTCTCTCCAATTCGAATTTTCTAAATCTGTGTTTGTATAAATCAATCTAAAGTACAGATATTTTTTTTTTAATTTTGAAAATCGATAAATATCTTAACTTGAAATATTGACACTGCACATTCTGTACATTTTTCTTAGTTAATATCAATTAATATCTTGTATAATGCAAGATGTTTTAAAAACTTTATAAAAGATCCCTTTTTTGGTTGTTTTGAAAAATTAAACTGAAAATAATCCATAATAATGTCTTTTCTGCTTCTTCAACCACCCCGGGATGTTCACCTAAACATCTGGCCTTAAAAAAATCTGTGGCTTAATGCAAAAAAAAAAAAAATGTAAAACTGAAATCATAGCATTCTGGTTGCTTTTGTTTTTATTTTTACTAATTTTTACAAGGGTCATTCTGTTACTTTCTACGAAACAAAGATTAACGCAAGAACCAAATCTTATGGAAAATTGTGTAATTGTTTGACAATTTATTGAAAAAGGGCTTGATGTCACAGATTGGACACATCATTCAATAGGCTGCTTATTATTTTTACTTTTCTATTTCTCATTTCGTTTCAAATGCCCTAATTTATCTTCTTATGAAAGGAGAAGATTGTATTCATGTTCAGGGTGTTTTAGAGAATATTTTTTGCCAGAGATTTTGAAGACTTGAATCAATAAAATGAAGTCTGAGTATTTAATAAGCATAAATAAATCAGGTTTTAATGATATGATGGGTGTGTGTGTTCTGGATTCTACAACCTTTTGATAGCACATGAAATCTATGTTTTACATCAATTTAAAATTTAGTCTTCTCGTTTTCACATTGTTTTTTTTAATATTCGGTGTTTTCCATACCTCTGTAAAAAAATATAGTAAAATGGAAGGAAATTCCTTCTTAATATGTAGAATATTTAAAAGGACTATTTATGAAAAAAAGATGACTTGCTTTGTTTTCACCAAACTTCTTTTCAATTAAATGTAAACGAAACTTTGGTTTGTAAGTGAGAAGGGGAATATCAAACAAGTGTGAAAAGCACTCGTTTTCAACTTTCCACTTGTGAATTCTGAAGCCAGAACACATACAATTATAACTATGTTTAATACAAATTTTCATTCGAGTAAAATGTTAAAAACTGTTTAAATCAGTTAATTCCTTTTTGTCACTCCTTGCATTTTTACTGCCGAAAATGTTATGGCAAATTACTCAAGGAATTTTAATGACTATGGCGTAAAATTTCATTTTCTGTTAACTGTTTACTGTTTTTTAGATATTTTCTTTTAACAAAATTATATTTCTTCAAATAGCTGTGCAGAATTCCTGTAACCAAAAATTCTTTTTCAAACTTCTCTTTACGTTATTGTAAAAAACAGTTATGTTCAGTCAATCGCCCAATATTAATTTTTGGAATCTGTATCGTTCGAAGCACTATTAACACTATAGTTTAGTACATAATTGCGTCGATTATTAATTTTTTATTTGCAAAATATGTTGTTTATTAATTTTTCCTAAATCTTACAGTAACGATTTTTGTTAATTTTTTTTTTTTTTTTTTTTTAATTTTTCACCAGGTCACTTTTATGAGTTTTTAAGCATTCCGTCTTTAGCCAAAAATGACCTAATAGTAGTAGTAGCATAATGTTTGAGCACAAAAAAAATTTATATTGAAAATTAGGCTTACAAACACGCTTTGCAAAAAATAAACGCAACAATACGATACCAAATTTTAGTTTCTTTTATTATATTTTCCCTTTACTCAATACTTGCAAAAATGTAAGGAACGTTAAGGGACTTAAAAATTTTTCAAATATATCAAAGTTTTCCTTTCTTAGTGCTAGTGCGCTTAAATAACTACAACTACTTGCGGCGATAATTTTAGTTGCAATCCATCATCTATGCATTTGCATTTGTATTTATTTGACAGAGAATGTGTATATTAATTGCTAAACGACGAACTAAGAGAAACAACTAAATACTGCTCTTTAAAGTTGACGCAGACCAGTGTTGCCGATTTCCTTGTTACAATCAAATAATAAGTTGATAAATAAAATCAGACTCATCCTAACGATGAATATATTTTCCCACGAAATGTTTTCCTTTTTCCGCAAATTGCAATCATGAATATTTCACGTTAACATTTTTTCATATAAACAAAAAATTTCCTTATCGTAAATATTTTCTTTCTTCAAAATTTTTTCCACTTTAATTTTGCTGGAAACTGCATGCATTGGACAGGCTTTTATCCAATTTTATTAAATTAGATTAGAATACTTATACATCTTTTTTAAATTAAAGCCAGTTACTTTAGTGCAGAGCGACGTTAATCTCGAAAAGACGTAAAACAAGGGGTCTATTAAGATTTAATGTGCCATTTTCAACAGCTGTTCAATTTAATGATACTATAAATGAATGTATATTAAATGGTAATATAATTTTCACTCAACTAAAATAACTGCAAAAGTGATGTTTAGCTTTTTGCTTGTGTACAAAACTTTTTTATTTTGTGTGCGGAAGACTTAACTGTTATTCCGGCAACACTGACGAAAACTATAAAAGAGAGAATTTTTCAAAATTTCATACGTGTTCTCACTCAACATTTCTCTCAAATGTAAATCGCCATGATATATAAACATGCAGGATAATTTGAAACTGAAAAGAATTCAGTTATTCAACAAAGCAAAAGAGGACATTTCTTGTCAGATACAAATTCGCAATTGAATGGGGAAGACGTGTTGCTCTAGACTAAAAAAAAAATAATTCAATAAACGTATTTACAAAAACAAAACTTAAATAGGTGTTTGAAGAAAAAATATATCAACGTATTATCATTTTGAAGTAACATTTGCCGCTTGGATAACATTATTTCTACTATTGGATTAAGTACAACTACTTCATTGAGGTGAGTAAAGTTTTAAATTATTCAGGTATGTTCTGCATTCCACACGAAATTTTAACTTTAGTATTTTTTAAGGCATTGGTATTGTAAAAAATAATTTTATAGCAACAATTCTATAAAAAACAATAAGTGAAAATTGCGTGTGGATTTCAGAACATGCCTGATTGATTGATAAATATAAGTCAATTGTGTGTAAGTAATGTGGCGGAATTGCAAACGCTTATTAAATTCCTCTTCATGGGCACTTACTTAAAACAATCTTAACATCCTGCAACTGACCCTTGAATTTTGAATTTATATATAAAACTTAACAAGGATTACTTAATTCTAAACTTTTTTGATAAATACAATTTAAATGTGAATAAATTGGCAATTGAAAGGATCTTATTTAAATTGTTTTTTCTTTCAGGGAAGTTAATCATTTGTAAAACCTGAATTCTTTTCACAATATTTTATACAATACGTTCTTTGTATATATATATATATACATATATATTTTTTATATTTTGCCTACACAGCTGGAAATTATTTGAAAGCAAAAAAAGCCCTTTTTGCATTAAAATATCATAGTCACAACAGAAACAACACACACATGAAACTTTTACTTAAGTTAGGCGCGATGTGGCTTTTTTAAAGATTTTTTATACGAAAGCTAAGAAAAGGTACAACTTTAACATTTGCGCGCGTTTTTTTTTTTTTTTTGCGAAAAAAAACAAGTTATTTTGTTTAAAGATCATACAATATTGTCTGCTTTTATAAGTGTTGCTCCATTCTTTTGCCGTTAACTGCTTCACAGGCTTTTTTAACTTTTGGTTTAAGTGATGTAAATAAGTTATAATAAAACCATTAGAAATGTTTTTTTTTTTGTGATTTTGTGAAAAACTTATTTTTATTCATTTTTAATTTTTCCTATTTGTTATTATATTTTAGTTGCAGTCATAAAATCAAATAAAATGTTGAAATGGGCAGTTAATACTCCGCGTCAAACTTATTTAGAAAACGAAGATGATACCTCAGAATTACCTGTTACTTTGGATGCCTTATCACAACAAAAACAAAAGAGTAATAAAAATTCATTAAGATCTAAATCATCCTGGATTGATAAAGAAAATCAAAATACATCTACACCCCTACATTCATCTAACAGAAGCTTTTCAAAACGTACGTCGCATGAAAAAGACAGTTTCAGAGATTTAAGTAACATAATTCCTGAACTGGCATTCAGTTCCTCTTTAAAATTACCTACAGACAAACTATCGCCCGAAAGATTGAAAACCCCTGAATACACGGGAACTGTGAAAAGTCTGCATAACAATTACGCTTCCACTTTACCAACGTTTGAAGTAGAATATTCACCTTGTTCCTTAATTCCCGGACCTCTTTTGGCATTAAGAGGAGTTGGCATACCAGACAGTTACTTTGAGAAGCCCAGATATATAACACCTCATCCAAGAGAAGTTGTTAACAGTGTAAACGAAGAACTTTCTCTAGAAACGAAAACCCTCATGCAACCCGTTGGATCTTTTTTAAAAAATCCTTCTTATGTTGAGGAATCTACTTTAAGTTCGACTAAAATGGGAGATGTCACTTTAGAGCGCATGATAGATGCAATTCTTGAGAGTAATCGAAAAGAAAAAAAACCTCAGAAAATACAAAAGCATCTAGAACAACAAAATTTAAACATGTCACCCAGTTATACACCAGCTGAAGATCCAGCCAATGATTTGCATGAAGTCTGGGATTCAGAAAAATCACGCTACAGACAAAGGGAAAAAATATTAAGGACAAAATTAACAAAAAAGAGTCTGTTTAACGAAAAAGAATTAAGCTCCCCACAACTGCCAGAGACTTTAGATCCTGGCCAATTAAGAAGACAAGGCGGTCTCAGAAGAAAACGAAAATTTATCCAAATCACAGCGAGTGTCATGAATTCAGCGCAAAAGTTGTTGAGTAAGGGCGCACAGACGCAAACGTTTTGTACGCATTCACACAACCTGCGGAATAATTTCAAGGGCGATCTCAAACGCGATGAAATACATCCATATAAACTTCTTCGCAATGTCAGCCCCGATAGCGGTCATAACTCCTCAAGTGATTATGAAGAAGGAGAAGAGTGTATCTCAGATAAGAATAAAACTTTGGGTAATTCGAAAGGAAGATTAAATTCTTCTTTGCAAAATTTAAACAAAACATAATTAATAATTTTTTATTTTTGAAATACAACAAGTTCTTATTACTTACTGCCTTCTAAATTAATTCAATATAAGAGCTGATGGCCCTAGCAGCTTGTGCTCGTAGTTATTCAGTAACTTTTAATGATTTATTATTTCTGAGTTAATCATTAAATAAATAATTCAATAGAGGTGATTTTTTTCAAATGTTTAATTTATTTGCTTAATATTTAATAAAACACAAAATAAAATAACAGTTTTTCTTACTTAAACGGCCACGAAAAGAAAATAATTTTAGATATCAACATTTTTTTAAGACATACATAATTTATGTACATAATTTATTAATGAAAATGAAAACATTGCAATTTTTTTAAAATAATTGCAATACACTTTGTGATATATAGAAAAATAAGAGTGGGAACGATTTTTTCTTTTAAGAAGACTGAACATTTTTATCGACTTATTTCTAAATATACGTTAAACAAAATACATTTGAATTTTAAATACTTATTTAAACGTTTCGCTAACATAAAGCACTTGTGAGAAATACTAGCTACTACAACGTCACAACGTACTCCTTCACAAATATTATTATTTTTTTTTTTCAACAGAATATGCTAATGAGGTCCTTTTTGTTAAAATACTGCAGCAGACCGAAACTAAAATATTCGAGACAAAAATAGAATTTCTTCAATGAAAACCAAACTAACCAGCAACTAAAACAAAAAAAAAAAAAACCTACTCATTCAGAAGTCAAGGCAGGCATTGACATACATAGAAAATTGTTGCTCAAAGTAAAAACAGATGTTTTTTGTTATTTAAAATAATTTGTTTAATGTTCCTAGTTTATAAGTTGATAAAATAACGATAGATAAAATACCGATCGAATTCACAATTCATCTGAACAGGTGAATATGCACTCATTTAACAACAGGTATTTTTAACAAGACAGTGAGTGGTAGGAAATAGGTACGTGTAAAAATTCTAGTTACTTTTAATTAAATTTTACACAACCCAAGAGTGTATTTTAATTTTCAGAAAGTTTTCTTCGATAACAAATTCAAAATGGATTCTTTTTTAATAAATTGTATACAACCAATAACTGTTTTTTTTTTGGTTATGTAACCAATAAGTTACAGCTGGAAATTTAATTATTTCTGCTTTTAGCCAAAAAGGATATACCACTTTCAGGTTATGAAAAGCCAATACAACTGTGCATCCAGAAACTTTATTTAAGCAATTTTTTATCTAGTTAGAAGCTAAAATCTATCTAATCTAAGAAAATCTATTAAATTACGATAAAATAGAAAGAAAACCAACAATAAATTCTCGAAGGCAATTAATTGTATTCGATATCAACACTCGATATCAGATTATAATTCCGAACATTGTTAAAAAATCTTACTTTTTTTAATTAGCAAAAACAAATATGTAACTGTCGTACACAACAAAATTTAGCATAGACGAACTTAAAGACATCTGTCTACGCCAGCACGAGTCAAAGGCATTTTGATCGTTGAGCATTTAACTTATTAAAAATACAAGGATATATGCTCGTGTGTATGTATGTATGTATGTATTAAATTGTGAAGGACATCTGGCGTTTCAAGGCGCACACACGTACTAAAGTATGCATATGTTCAAGACAATTTTCTTTTTTCTGCAAAGAATACCAGTTGTAGGCGACTTGTAAATCAGAAGCATACTAAACAAAGAAACAAACAAAAAATAAAGCTGGTAAAATAAATATCAAACAAATTGTATTGTTAGCTCACAGTTAAAATAAATTTCAGTTTGGATTTGCCCGCCAATATTTTTCATTTTGTTCATTTTTCCAAACACCTACTTTAATCATTCATATTGAAGAACAAACGATTCGAAAATATAATGTTGATCGGTATCTTGGCTGTTATATTTTATAGAAATTAAGAATAAATGTTATAAAACATTAGTTATGAACATACACATGTACATATATTTGATTTACTTGTATTGACAATAAATAATAAAGATGCTTATTCATTTCATGCTTATCTTTTTTTTTTGGCAATAATCAGAGCACATTATACCACACTATAAAAGAATTTCACACATGCCTTGTACTTTAGGTACTAAAATCATTTTTGCAACGTCTCAATCTGTTTGCTTTTATTTTCTTTTAATTCTTAAATCATTCTTCTTCTTTTGTTAACAATTAATCATTGTGACATGCGCACGCTGGTACAATGGTACAAGATTCATGGCACTCAAACTTGCTCACTCTTTCAGATGTTTTTCGCTTACACTTTGTATGTTTTTAGTTTCTTGATTTTCATATAAATATTTACGCACTTCATTAATAATAACAATATCTCATTATATCTTAACGTTGATGTAATAGTTTCGACTCACATTACGTTACATACATACATATATTGCCTTTATTCAAGTGTGTGATAATTCAGTAGTTAGTTTAGGTTTGAGTCATCTTTACTATTTTACCTTTTGCCAGAATCACGTTTAACTCCCGAGTATTTTGATCTGCCGCATGATTATCCTTTTGCTTCTGTTATGCTCTGCTTTTTATATATTTAAAATTTAAAGTATATATTTTGTTATTTTTTTACACAATTTTAAAATGGCAAAATATTAAAAATAACAATTTTAATTTGCCTATTTAAATAATTAATTCCTTCAAAAACTTTAATCAAGCAAGTTCATTGAAATTAATCCATATAAATGTAGTTTGGAAGAATATATTATAAAAATATACTTTCATTTGCTCTAATTTTAAACAATAACTTTAAATGTCTTCTCTTTTGCCTTTTGTTGAATAAAAAGATACACTAATGTCACCATACTACTAATAGAAATCGGTATTATGCTGATTAACAGAAGGGTTAACATGGATTTCAAGTTAACTTATATATCCATCGTGACCCTTCTCGAGCGAGATTCTGAAACACTTTCGAATTCTTTACGTATTTATATGTATCATTAAATGTAACATAACAATTAAAGCATTGAAGAATTAAGATTATAATTACAGCTGTAATCAATCGTCACTAAACAAAAACAGAACTAAAATGATAACAAACAATGACATATTCTTTAAACAAATTTTACGCGCAAAATCTTGTTTATATGATATGTTATATGTTATTGAAAACAATTAAATTTTTCTTCAACATTAAGGGTAGATTATACTGTTCTTCAAGAAAACAAAAATTTCCTTCTTTAAGGAAAATAGGTTTATTAAAAAATAATAATTCATTTACAAAAACAATTTAAATAGAAGCAAATACAATTAAATATAAAATTTGCTGATGGTTTTCTGCATCTTTGTTTTCCTAAAACAGTGAAACACACTTACAACAGCCGACCATGAGTTTTCTGCTGCTTCATTCAATTTAATTTTAGAGGTAATGTCCTTTATTATCAACCTGATTTCTTTTAACAATTGATATTTATAAATTATAACAAAAACGGTAAATTTCTTCGTTTTCTATTTTTCTAAAGCGAAATTTTTATTAATTTCGCATGAAAATTTTTTATCGCTAGTTAAAAAATGTTGCGCTTCTAAGTTTTGTTCAAATAACTTGAAGGTATTTTTTTTTTTTCTTTCTAAATCGTCTGGTATTTTATTTATCCAAACTGATAAGAAGTTCTCGAGTTATGGTGAAATATCGCTTAATTACATTGCACGGCCCTCAAAAAATTGGTCGTTACTGAAAAATACTAGAGACAAATTTTTATTTAGCTCTTTAGACCCTCCATGTTCACTCCATTTTTTTAAGGATCATTTCTGTGCAACACAGTGTAATTTTTCTTTCTTTTACCTCTAATCATTTTCTTAAAATTCTTTAATTTTTTTATTCAACAGTATTATAATTTTATACAAGGTGGTGATTTTTCGCGCTTGTTGTCACACATTTATTGTAAAAATGACATCAAAATGACTTTTGCTGACATTATGGACAACAAAGTATAACATCTTGTTTAATGAAACTGTCCACAAATGTATATAAAAATTGGTCATTTTAAAATAATGATTATAACCAAAAAGGATGCCCGTACTTTAACAAAATAATTTCGTCCACGAACAAGCATACAGTTATTTATATACGCCCTGACCATAAAAATTTAAAGTAAGAAGTGAGAAACTGTAACTTAAGATTGGAAACAACTTTCAAATTTGTTTTAGCAAAAACAATATATTTTTGTTTTGTCCACTGTCGCAATCCATCCAGTATTTCGCTAGACTTTGCATATAAAAATGGACGTTTCTAGTCGCTATGTGTTATAATTCTTAGGATACACGATGATATTTTTAATTTTATATTGGAGCTACTACGCTCATTATTCCAATTTGTACATTTTTTTATGTGCTACCCATTATAGTTACAAAATAACACGATTATAAATATTTACTTTACGTAAAAAATGCCAAGCCCTCGTAAGATATCAAATAAAATAATTACTCTATTTTACCATCGGCATATTTGATAACAAACTGTGAAAATTCCAGAAATTCTGGTGTCTGCAATTATGTACTTTATATATGTAGATTATAGCAAGAGAATGTTTTAAACATTCCAATTTTACTTTTTCAAATTAAATTAAATTTAAAAGTTTAAAATAGAAATAAACAACTTTTAAAATTACAAAAATAAAAAATAAAATAAATAACATCTTTAACATTTCTTTTATTTGGCCTTGTCCCTTAAAGGAATACACTTAGAAATATTTTTTTCGCGGCATATGCTCTGTAGCATTAAAACAGTCAAAAAATTTGAATTTAACCCTTTTTAATTCAATTTAATTTGGGATAAGTAAAAAGGATATTTCGAAGGTAAGTTTTTAAACGACACAGACCAGATAATGCATATAGAAATGTTTTTATGCACCCTTTTTAGCATTAAAGATTGTCATCTTTCTGTCACAAATAAAAAAATTTATACAAACATTCTAACTCAAGATGCCTGTTTTCTTCATAAGCGCTGTGTTTCTATTGGACTCAAGGTATTACATAAACCAAAAAATTCATACATATTTGTGTGTGTAAGTATTTATTTTCATTAAATGGGATGTGTTCTGACATGTTTTAAGGATCAACAGAACATATGACAAACTATTAAAATAAAAAAATTAAAAATAAAACTTGTTTGGCGGTTTTCTTACCTACAATCATTCAAAAAATTCGGAAGATAAATCTTAAAACAAATATGCTTTAATATTAATTATTACTTGAAATATAATTAAAAAGTCTTTTCTTTATTGAAGCAAGAGCTTTTCTTTCTGACCAAAAGAAAAACAAATAGCACCATCACTATACGCAACAACATTGTTTAAAGTGTATTTAAACAAATTTAACTATAAATACGTTATGAATCTATATCAACTTACGCATATGATAAATGCAAACTGACCAGCATATTCCAAACCTAAAAAACCTAAAAACGTTCAGAGCCAAAAATAATAAATAAGTTGCTTTCACAAATGCAAATAAATTTTTGTTTTGTTTTCTTTAGCTACTGGCTGAAGAGTAAACGTTTGTAATTAAATTTAAAGGTCCAAGCGACAAATGTTGGTACCAGATCAAGTTACATACAAGTCAATACTGCGTAAATGTATTTAAGGGAGAAACACCTTTACCCGCATATAACAAATAATTGCACCTAAATAATATTTTTTTTATTTAGTCGACATTTAAACGATAGAAAGTGATCAATTATTAAAAAAAAGAGGAAATGTACCCTGTCGCACTCAAACAACTAAGCAAAAACGTGCAAAAAAAGTCATTAACACGTTATTTTACTCCTTTTGATGTCCTCAACATGAACAACAACATAAAAATAATGTTGTAGTATTATTGCAAGAGGGGGTTTTGCTAAAATGCTGGCAAAGGTGTAATTGTTTTTTTTTTTTTTTGCCGATTTCTTATTTTGTATGTCGGTCTAAATATTTTTATAAGTAAACTTAATTATCAGCAAACAATCATTTAACTAAATGCGAAACAAAGCAAACATAATTTATACTGAGTCTTTATGACTTTTTCAATCAAACATAAGTACATAAAAGTATTTTGTTCATTCTAACTATATATTTATGATTTTACACCAATTACGCACTGCCACTTTATTATGAGTTTAAATGAAGTTTCTTAAATTTACATGAATTAAAAAAAAAACAAAAAGAAAAAATCAAATGTACTAAGTGAAATTTCTACAAAACATTTTTGTAGTTACGTAAGCAGTAGTTAGTGTTAAAAAAAAGCTGCTTTAGCTTCTATAAAATAAAACAAAATACTTAAAGTAGATGATCGTTGAGGAAACATTTTTTCATACAAGAATATTAAAAATTATTTATATAACATTTTTTTTTTTGTTATTGTTTGGTTAAAGAATAATAAATCTTAACAATTCAGCTAAACTAAGGGATAGATAAGTCCATTTGTTTTAGCTAGTGTTTGCAAATACAGAGCATAAATTAGAATTGGATACGATAGAATTTATGGACGTAGAAAATTTTTGTTGTCTCCTTTAAACATCAACCGTAATACATCCTTTTTTTAAAGGCTTTTTTTCTCCATTTTAAATAAAAGTATTTTATATAAAACACTTGAATTATACTTGTGCTGTGTAGAAATATATACTTTTTAATTATAGGTTTATATATAAACGATAAACATTTTGTTCATGCTTAACGCTCAAAACACACGTAAGAACATTGAAGGAAACATGAGCATATTCCCCCTAATGTTCCATCGTGTATAGCAAGTTTGTTTGTTCAGATTTCCTTTCACATATCTCAAAACTTTATTTAATATTTTACAGTTTTTCTTAGGTTATTTGCTTAAAAGCAGTCGTGGAATGAGTTTTATTTTCTTCTTCATACAGTATTTCTGCAACAATAATAATTGCTGATATAATTTTTTATGAACCGCTAATGTTGTATTTTTTTTCTTCTACGTATGTGTTTATTGTATAAAATGCACATAAATAAAGTTTCTTTAAGTATTTCTTCTGTGGTTGACTCGTCTGTACTAAAAAAAAAGAAACATTATTTCTAAGCTACAAACTAATTGATGTTGCCTCATGTGTATCTAATATACGGTTTCCATCCCAAAGGGTAAAGTGAGATCCATGTAATATGTATAAACAATATCTTTCGTCTAGTACAGGTGTTAATATTACTAAAATATTTAGATTGGAACGGTTTAAAAATATAACTAATCTTAAAGAAATAATGCAGGCGGCAAACTTCAAAAACTCATACATATGCTTTGCCTGACTTGTAGTTAATAACGTTAACAAGAGAATTGAAAATAAACAACCAACTTAAATAATGGGGAATAGCTAAGTTTACAATGTGCAATGAAATAGTTTTCTTTTTGAATTCTATTTAAAATATTTATGTATGTAGTTGCGATCAAATGCATATGTTCCTTCTTCAAAATTTGATTCTGCTGTGTTAAGAGTGGTTTCACAGAGTGAACAAGGAAAGCTTAAAAAAAATCTAAAAGTTTTCCACACAGTGATGGATACAAGAAGATAGTTTTTATTTAAATTTCAAAATACAATTTCAAAAAAATATTTTACTTTGAATATTGTTTGGAACTCTTTGTATTTCTAGTTTTCATACGAAATAACATATTTTACGAAAAAAAAATTTCAAAAAATATACTGTTTTATTATATGTATAGAATCAGAACGAATTTTGACAAACACTCAAAGTAAAGTGATTATTTTTATTATAATGTCAAACTAATTATAAAATGTTATTTAACTAAAAATACAAAGGTTTTCTTATCTTTTTTCTTTATTTATTGTTTAGTTTATATATAAAAAAAAAACAAACAAAAAATTGTTATTTGTGTTTGAAAATCAATAGGTTTTTAAGGGCCGAACTATTATCCTGCTATTATCTATACTAGTTAGCAATTATATATTCACTCTCTCACACCTGTTAAAAGTACTGTGTGACTTTAATTCTTCAACGAGACACTCGCTTAACATGATGATAATAATTTGATGCAAAGTATTAGATTTTTGAATATTTTTCATTTTGAACAAGATGTTTTTTTGTCTACTTAATTTCTTAATATGATTCTATAAACAGGTGCTTTTACAAGAAATTCAAATAAATGTTGGTATGTTAATCTTATTTATTTTAACAGAAAATATAACCAACAGTTTTAGTCTTTTTCCTTTCTTAATAATTTTCTCATAATATCATATCATATTAAATGTATTGTCCCGAAGTTTTGCTTTAAATTTAACTATAATATTTTTTCCTTACACATTCTGTTCCGCTTCGCAGCTATGAAAATACAAACACGTTTACATTTTTTGTATTATAAATTTAGGAATATTTAGAAATGTTAATTTTCCGCAATTAAAACAGTGCATTCTGTAATCCTTGTTTTTATATTTAAAGAGTAAAAAAAAAAATATATAAAATTATTTTATGTTAAGGGATTTTCAGCAGAGTGTTTTTCAAAAACCTTTGGGAAAAATACTTTCACAGAATACGTAACATATTTAATACAAAAATAATAATGTTGCGTGTTCTACATCGGAAAAAAACAACTGGTTTGCTTATCTTCATTTACATTTATTTATTTCATGTTTAAATTTATTAAGAATTAAGTATTTTCATGCAAAATGCTAAATTTTTTTATTCGCTTGGTTTAAGTTCAAATATTGTATCACCTATTCATTGTAGTCAAGCGAAAAAACTAACCCCCAAAAGTTCCTCTTTCTTATCCTTTGACCAATGTTAATTTTTAGCAAGCGAGTTTCTTTTTTAATACATATAGAGATGGCTACGTGAAATCCAGATTTTATTTAGTTTATTCATCCACAAAGTACATTTGTTTAATTTAAAACCTATTGTTAATTGTATGTTGTATCAAACACAACTAAACTAAGAACAAACAATTTCGCAAAAACAAAATATAAATAAGAAATATGTTAATTAGAGATATATTTTAATAAAAATCACAAAAATACTTATAGGGACATTAACGTCTTTTTTACTACATATATTCAGTTAACATATGAAAAAATATTACAAGTGTTGTAAAAATTACCAACAATATTTGTACACCTGTGTGTGCAAATCGACGACTTAGCACAGTAAATAGCGATCATCTTTTCTATAAAGCGACTACTTGATATTCACCACAATGCAATATCGTAAAATTGTATGCTGAAAAGCACATATACTTGCAGATTAAGTAGACAAAGGAATGTTTAAAAAGTTTTCTTATCGTTTCAGTGACTGCTCGATTTGATGCTGTTATACGACTGTTTATAAACGTGTATCTAAAATAAGAAGGGCGAGTTGCTTGGTAAATTCCAAATCCTTATTTCTAAACAAATAACAAGCAAAACCCTTCGAACTACAAAAAACACATGACCTTGAAGTAGCAAAATGAAGTAGCAGCAGATGGGATCGTGATTTAATTTTCATTCAAATCTCTTTATCATTTATTTCTTAATTTTTCTATTTGTTGGAAAGTTTTCTCAAAATTTATTATTAATAAAACAAACAAAAATAAATAATCGATGTTCATGCATATAAATGATAACGAATAAAATTAAAAGTCGTGAGAACTAAAGGTTTCGCAAAACTTAAACATGTTTTTTTTTAATCTTACAGTGGTAATTTTGAATAATAGTTGTGATCACCAAGATGAAAGCATACACGACCAGAAAATTTTGAATTTTTCTACGGGCGACATTGCATCCACGTCGATATTATCCAATTCTGAGATTAACAGCGTCAGGTTATGATTTTGCTTAAAAAAAACACACATTTCACCAGTTGAAGAAATGTTCGAAGTACTCACTTTCCTCTGCATTAGGTCTTGCTTCTTGTATCATTTGAAATTTGTACGCTTGACGTCAATTTTGGTGTAGCCTTTGTATTACATATTAAGATTTCAACCCTTTAATCCGACATATTTTTAGTAATTAAATTTTTAGGGGACATTTTTAAATGAATTATTTCAGTTTTTATGACGATTCTTGAATAGCATGCTAAATGAGTCAAGATTCTGAATCCTTTCGTAAGCCGCCACCAAAAAGTTGTAAGAAGTTAAATTTGTTTGCATACACTTTAATAGAAGTGTTTTTTAATAGATCATCAATAAACACACTAACACAGAGATCGAAATGCAGTTGTTTAATAAACCATACACTGCGAAACGGAGCGAATAAAGATTTTGTCAAAATAACTTAAGGGTAATCAAAACGCAATCGCCAGCCTTTCGAAGGTTCAAAATATTAAATTTCTAAGGGTTTCTTCTTATTCTTTTTACTAAAATAGTAGCAGCTGTTTGGTATTTGGGAAGGTGTGAGAGCATGTAATATGGAATGTTATGTAAGAATGACTGTATGTTTTTTCTTGCAATGTGATACATTAAATAAATTTCTTTAATTATGCAGCTCTTTAAAAGTTGTTTGCTTTATATTATCAAAATAAAGCGACATCTATTTCTAAAATTATATTTTAATGGATTTCTTACAGAATTGTTGTTTTTCAAATTATTTACTGCATCTTCAATATTTAAAAAAAAAAATCCAACGTTTTCATAAATACATTGTTGGATTTTTTGGATTTCTGTTATAATCTTTGGAAGTGAACGATCTTCTTTAAACATAATTCCATCAACTTTTTCTATTTCAAAACGATATCTGTGTTTTTTTGTTGGTAATTTTTAAACGTTAACTAACTAAATGCGAAAAGAAACTTTTAATACATAAAATTTCAATTCTTTTCGTTTTAAAGTTTAAAAAATTTGTTAATGCATATTCTTCTTCCTTCTTGTTTTTAAGTAGAAGAAACACATCTCAGATACTTGGGTATCTAGAACTTCATTCTTTGTATAGACCATTTTCTTCTCAATGATTCCCCAGTTTATTAATAGGTTCGCCACTCAGCGTCACACATATGTGACGTGAGATGTTTTAAAAAAAAACTCATGTCACATACATATATGAGTCGTAAAATTACTGAAATGTTCTAAGCTGTTATTTCATGAAAGTTTGTAGGAAGTAATTTTCTTGAATGTTTTAGTCTCTGGAAAAGTGTCAGATATATACGAACGCTGCGGTTTGTATATGCGCTAAGTATGTCACATTTATATGACATATTGTTTTTGTTCATGAGTTTTTTTTTTTTAAGCACGAAAAATCATTGAGTCGCAAACGTGGTAAATGCGAGCGAGGTAATAATAGAAGGTGTGGCCATATCCATGTAAGAAAATCAAGCAAAATATTAAAACCTATAGAGTTTACGAAAAAAAATCGTGTTAGAAATAATAATATATATATATGTATATATATATATATATATATATATATATATATATATATATATATATATATATATATATATATATATATATATATATAATTTGAATTCGGCTAAAATTTGAGTTGGTTTTTTTTAGAAAAGAGAAAAATTAGACGCTAGCAAAATTTAATGCATCATAAAACTTCAACTTTTTTTTACTGTAGGACTTTATGTTTTAGCCTTTTTGCGTGTCGATGTGTCAGATATTATATATATTATATCCATGATCAAATGTGAGTTAAACATTTTCATGTTTCAAAATAACTCTTTCGATTAAAATTTAAATTACCTTTTATACATTGAAGCAAAAGCAATATTAAATTTGATTTGCGGCGTCGTTTTCCAAAAACAATCTCTGCCATAAAATGGATTATATTATTTGTCTAAAGGACTAATTACCGCATTACCCCGCCATCTGTCACTCAAACGTTTGTTTTTATGGTAACTTTTTTCAAAGGTCAACAAAACAACACGTTTACTAATATTTTATTTGCTACAATGAATTTAAATAAACATCCCCACCCATCATTAAACTCTAACGACAGTTGATCACAATCTATAGCAACAACTGACAAATTTGATGTTGAAGTTAAAGATTATTTGACCTGTCTAAATCTTCATATTAACTTATAAATGTAGTGAGAACGCCTAGCATAAGGTCAAATGTAAAATAACAGAAAACGTCAGGAGACCAATCGGAAATAGCAACGACAAAATTATAATAATTTTAGGTTTTATAATAATTTTGGTTTTTTGTGTTTACAATGAGAAAAACACAATATAAAAATGTAAACTAATAGTTAGAGCGCAAAGCTTAACTTTAAAAGATATGTGAGTTTGGTGACAGTCTCAAAATGGCCTTAGAAAAACGAAATATAAATGTGCAGTGTGTTAATTGATTTTTTGTTTTTAGTATATTCAGTGCACTCTGAAACTGGTCACATGCTAAAAAGAATAACAAATGAGAAAGACCCGCGGTTAATTTTTCAATTCTAATAATCTCTAAATGAAATCTATTCTAAGTGATTAATGAATTTTTTTACAAGCATTCTACAAAATACATGTAGTTTAGGTAGGTAATTGGTAAAATATTTTTAAGCATAATAAACCATGCGAAACAATAGCATATTTTTCTAAAGTGGTGGAAAAATAATTTAAATTATATTACTTTCACTTAATACCTTTTTACATAAAATAACTTCAAAGGAAGACATTCTGTGTGTTCTGCAGTTGTTTTTTTTTTTTCGTTACAATATTTGCAACTTTAAATCTTTAATTCATTATGTATTTGAAATTATTTTTTTATTTTAAAATTCTATCCATCAAAACAAAAACCTTGTACATTCATGCAAGAATAGACCTAATGCAACCAATCCAATTCTTAAGAAGAACGACGTTTATATCATTTAAAAGTTACTTGAAAATCGACAGACTCATTTAATTCTTAGAGTTAAAACTAAAACAAAATACATTTAAAGCCACTGGTTTTGTATTTTCTAAAATGATCTAAAACTTAAACAAAATGTGTATGAATGAACAGATTAAAGGCAAAAACATTGAATGATGGTTTAAATTCATAAAAACAAAAGTTTCTTTTAAGTTCTGAACTATTTAAAACATTAATTATTTAATTTATTTTTTCAGGCAACTAAACAGAACTGAAATCCATCATTCGTATTCAAATTTACATACTTACAAAATTATGTACATGTGTATGTACATTTATCTTTGTTATTATTTTTGTATTTAAATCTTAAGGTGCTAATGACAGAAAGTTTTGTATTGAAAGAATTTATTCGATTGTTGTTAACCTTAAGGCACCTACTCTTTTAAAACTCTTCCTTGGTGAAGAAATTCTAAGCGGTAATCCAGGTTGAAAGATAATTCCATTGCAACTGCAACAATTCGAAGACTCAGCAGGTAACAACTACTTACGATAATTGTTTTCGTAATCAAAAGTCGTAAAAATAATCTTAAAAACTCTGGAATTTATTTGGATATTTAACATATTTAAAAGAAATCGATTGACATTTAAGACGATTAGAAATTTTGTGACAATCATGTATTAATTTTATTAATTTTGATAATTTTTCGTTAATAAAGAAACAGTTGATATTAAAAGGTTATATTAAGCGTATTTAATGGTGTCATAAATTAGTTATTAAATTATTAATATTCGATTTAGATTTTGAGGCAGCTGTCTAAAAAAAAATATAACCTCAAAACAAAAAGGTTTAGAGTCCGAAAAAACAACCAAAAACACCAGGTTTCAAAATAAACGAGTGTAAGATGCGATTGCTTTACAATTACTTTTAATTAATTTACCAAAGGGGACAAACTAAACCAGCTCAGTACATGCGTATACATATACGTACATACATATGTACATACATACGTATTGTATAATCAAACCTCAAATTACATAAACACACACGGTGAAACTAAGAAACGTATTAAGATCTTTAATCACAAATCATAGAATAAGAAATTGCAAACAATAGATACGGCAGTTGTTTATTCATTTTCATTTTCTTTTTTTTTTTACCAACATTCCTCTAAAATACAAGCAACCCTCTTTAAGTTTATTAGCAATTTTTTTAATTCCATTCTTGCTAGCGACACCTTAAAATCCAGAGTAATTGTTCTGAAAACAAATTATAACATCTGTACCTCTGGTTACGAGTTGCAGGATACAGGAGGTAAAAAGTCTAAATCAAGTCAACAAAGCAAAAATCATACCTGAGGGACGCAAAATTCTCTATCATTATTGTTTTTAGGTGTAAACTATTGCTTTGTGAACGATTGAGAACGCTATGGAGTCCCATCCAAGCCTTTAAGTAAAGTTAACATTTTTTTTTCTGTATTCATCACATGTCTGCAAAAATTGAAGTTTTGTAACACATTATCATGGGTGCTTTACAAAGAGGGGAAATAAACTATAAGCAACGGGTGTAGTTTTTCAATTATATTTGAGGTGCATGTGTATGTTTGTGATGCTAAAAACTAAATCCCTAAAACGAACATTAATTTAGGTCGCCAAAATTTTTATATTGAGAAAACAGTAACGACTTTTAGGGACTTAGTTAATTTTTTTCAATGTCAGAATTAGAAAACTATTTCATTAATTTATTTTTAGAATATCTCACTTTCCTAAAGACAAGTGAAACGTTAAAATGGCAATTAAAAACTGCTAATGAAACCTTCAGGAAAAACCCCATTGTTCAATTTTTTACAGAATTAAAAGACAAGAATCTTTATTAAATTTAATATTATACACATGTATGTATCGTTGTATCATTGTTATTCAAAATTGCAAGAAACATTTACTTTGCAAAATGTAAAGTTCGGAATCCAGATAAGTATATCTTACCACTTTAATTATGAATGAAACATAGTCCTTTTCATTATCTTACTCTCTGAAAACAACAGATTTAATTAAGGAAACCATTTATCAAAGCTTTTTTCTCTAAATAAGTATATGTGATTTTATATTTTTATTTGAAGCTTTATTATTTATGTATTTTATGGCAATTTATGACATATAAGAAGTTATGTCAAACTTGACAACAAATTTGGGACAAATGATCTAAATTAAATAAAGGGTAAACAGTTTGCTACTTTATATCGAAGGAGGAACATCTGTGTGCGAGCAGATTTTCCTCCTTTAAAAAAGTAAGGTTATAATTAAAGTCGCAGTGTCAACCGTTCTAACAAATTAAAATAATTTTTTATACAATATTCTGTTCAGATACGAAGGTATAGGTCGATGTGCAGTTCCTGGAGAGAAGCTACATATGTATATCAAAAAACTTGTGGGATACCCTGGCGCTATGCCTTTGTACCCCTGCCTTTAAAATTCAGTTTAAAAAAATAAATAAATAAAGGGTAAAAAAATTACAATATATTTGTAGATACATATTTATGTAAAAGTTGGGATACTTGCTACTCTTCAATGTAACTAAAGCTGTTTAAAATAAGATTTGCGTATGATGTTATTTTTCATACATACACATCTTTTATATATTTTGAAAAGTATTTATACACTGCTGAACTATCACTGCACTTTTCTATTGCAAAAATACTAACCTATTTAAAATAATAGTTAATCGAAGCCTCTCTCACTCCTATAAATATAGCGGCTTAACATATGATGGTATGTTAACTACACATATAATAAAACTTTTACGGGATCATTTCTGAAATATTTTTTGAAAAATTTCCATATCGATTACTATCTTGGTGGAGATATGGAATACAAACAGGGTTTGGGAATTTCCGAGAAAAACTATCCATAATTTCTCGGGAAAATTTTGGTAAAATTCCCGGAAAACAGGAAGTTTGAGATCATTAGCACTTTAATTTTCCCTAAGGAATACCGGCAAATCCCGAGAATGCGATAATTTTTTCCCTGTTTCCCGTGAAATAAAAAATTCCCTTGTTACAAACCTATTTTTTAAATTTTTGTCTGTCTGTCTGTGTGTGTTCGCTTCACGTTAAAACTACTGGAAGGATTTGAATAAAATTTTGTGAGGAGGCCCCTTTGAAGCTTGGTTCAAATATGGAATACTAAAAAATATGTCATTTCCTAGAGATACAAATATAAAAACACCTAATTTTACTAAATGAAAAATTTTTAACACTGTCCACAGAACTCTGGAATAAATAGTTCAAAAATATATTTTAAAGTTTTAATTTTAAGAAAATAAGAAATGACATGCAGACGAAGTTTTAAGCACTGCTATTATATTTACATATATAAAGTTGAAAATCGAAAGTTTTATTAAAACTTTTTATTTCTGTGATTTCGCTTTTTTTAGTTTTGAAACATGAGGATGACATTATTTGTAATTTTACCAATTAAGCAAGTGATCCATTAATAATGCACACACTTACATTTTACTAGAGCCAACAATTTAAAATTATAAAAAGCCACTCGTTTAATTTCTAACAAGTTGCCGGAAGTTAAAAGGCTGTCAGTGATTAAATTCAATTTACAACTTTTGTAAATGTGAAGTCACGCGGAACATGAATTCTAAAGAATTGATTTAAAAATTGCCGTTTATTATTTTCACATACATTTTACTAAACAGAGCAAACAATTTAAAAGTCATAAAAATCCACATGTTTAATTTGAAACAAGTTGCAGGAATTTAAAAGGATTTTTTAATTCTATTTCTAAATCGCCTGATTGTGTAATTTACGGTAGCCATAGCTTTTCTATTAAAATAGAGATTTTGAAGAAAAACACCAAAAGAGCTCAAAAAAAACGTAAGTTTATTTAACAATAAAATAAAAATATAGCTTTTAAAAAAATGGAAAAAAAAGTGTTAGGCCAATTAAAAAATATCCCCTTTTATTATGTTGTGTTTCCAACAGCTGAACTACTACTACTAAAGTAAATATTCGCTCATCCGATATTGAGGATCTTGTGGTTTGAGCCCTAAAAAAATATATATTAAAACAAATAACATAATACTAAAATTTTTCTTTATCCGTTCAACTTTTTTTATTATAATAATTATTCTTTTTCGGCTCTGATGCTATCTAACGTTATCAAGGAAAGAAAGTTTCCTTGATAACGAACGAAACAGAAAAATTAGTGTATAAAAATATGATCATCGGATAGATTTAAGCCACACTTCGGACAGGCTAAAGTTGATTCGCGATTTCTTTGACAATAACTGCTACATCACCTCCTCTACAATTAGTTCTATCATTTCTATAAATTCGTTATTTTTAATAGACAAATTTGAATTCAGCTCTGTTTCTGATACTAAGCATATTTGAATACTATTTCTTGTTAAAAATTGAAATAATTCTAAATATTTAAAACGAATGCTTCTTGCATTCCACGTTATAATGTTAATTCCATTGTGATCCATTACGATAAGAATTTGCATGCAAGGTTAGTACTTACCTCAAATTGTTCTGCTTTATTTTTGCAACTTTTTAGGTTAGTAATTAACTCTAATGTAAAGTTTTTAATTTCTTGAAGAGGAAACAGGTCACTGGTTATTGTAATTACTGCTGTCAGGAGCTGCAAAACTACAGCGAGTTTTCTTTCGCGTAGTGGACTGATAACGTTGTCTCAAGTTTAGAAAATTGATCTTACTCGGACACTGATCAAATGTGAATTTATGAGGACCACTATAATTTGCACATTTGAACAAAATGTTTTAACTTTACAACGGCTTGAACCATGTTCATACATTTGGCAATTATAGCACTGCGTAATATGCTTTTTTTTGGGCTGTTTGAATTCCCATCTAACTTTTAAATAGTTAATAACTGAGTATGTCTCAATTCTCTCATAGTAGTCGATTGTTTTTTTTTAATAAACAACATAAATTATATACTCGACGTTGTACGAATTCTTTTTGACAACAAGTTTAACGTCCAGACATTGTAGTCCCATCTCAACGAGCCATTTCTTAATCACTACCGGATCATGTTTATCAATACCAATTAGAAGAGCTTTATAGGGCTTCTCGTCTTTTGTAGCGTAATTGAAAAACTCCTACTTATCTTTAAGCAAGTTACACATGGTATCGTAATCATTCTTAGTTTTAAGGAATAATTTTAAACCAAATGAAATTTTTCTTAAGGCATAATCTTTTAAATTAGCAACTTTATAAAGTTCATGCACTTCTTCGTTTTTACATTTTAATATTATTGGAGGAATGTGCACTTTAACTTGTTTTTGTACAATGATTTCAGAAACATCCGAGTGATCAACAGTTTGTAAAGGGGAATAATAATTATTATTTATTATTTTATTTTCTAGGTGCCTTGTTTTTGGTTTTTTCTTATGCATTGCACTATTATTCAACGCAAGAACGTGGTCACAAGCTACTAAACGTTTAATTTTGTTTAAGTTCTAAATTTTTTAGCACTAGGTTTGTATTTTTAAATCAAATTTTTAAAATAATTTTTATTATTTTTAAGGCAGAAAAAAACAGACTGCTCGCTTAAAAATTCTATTTTTAATGACGACAATAACAAAGATAAATAATTACTTCTCCATGAATAATTTCCTTTAAATACAACACCAGAAATTTATGATTGTTTGACATCATTTCATTAACATGTTAAAATATAAAGAAAAATATTTAGAAAAAGTGTTTACTTATGAGTTTATTTTTAAATCAACATCAAATTCGTAATATTTATTGTAAAGCATTACAGAGCAAACATTAAGCACATTCTTTTTACAAAAAAAATTACTTGTTTTAAATAATCCACCTGAGTTGAACAATAAGTATAAAACAAAAGGATAAAGTAAATTTATGTATTAATACGAACCGTTTTTGTGCTGCTTTACACATAAAAATGGATACAGAATCATAATTAGTAATACTCCCTATTATAACTTAAGTATAACATTTTGTATGAAAAATAAAAATCTTAAGTATATAACAAAATTTTGTTGTTTGTTTAGCTTCATCGATAGCGCTTCTCTTCGAAATAATCATCAGGGCATCTTCTTTCGCGTTCACTTTTTTTCCGACTGGAGTGAGAACGTGAATGTGATCTGCTAGAAGAACGACTTCGGGAATGTTTGTGCTTTTTCTTGTGTTTTTCTCTGCAACGTTCTACTTCTCTGCTTTTAACAGTTTCAGGTGAAGAATATCGGTCCTCATACCGTTTTGAATAACCTTCACGCTTCTCTCTATATTCTCTGCTGGAATATGTTCTGTAATCACCACGGTCATCATGTTCCCCCCTGTAATTCGGAACTGATGTTTTACTATGCCATCTCTCCCGAACGTCACCGTGGCCTTCATATTCCGGTTCAATATCTATTCTTTTAGCACGCGAATTTGTAGAAGCCATATTAGTGCCAGCGCTCAGCTGATGAGCAGTTATATTGTTCTCCCGGCAGTATTGTTCAATTTTTTTTTCTATTTGTTTTTGAATCGGTACGGGAATTCTAGGAAACAAGGTTGAAAACCAATCTAATTTTGTTAAAAATTGGTAAACCATTTGACCCACACTAATAGCCTACAATTCAAAACGAACAGAATCACATTAATTTAAGGGCAAGCTGTATATGCTAGCCGAAAAATATAAAATCATACAATCCACTCACCTGTCCACCACCGGCTTTAACATCAATTTCCTCTTCATCCTGCAAATAATCTTTATACCAATCGTACAAATCAGCCGGTGGTTGCGTATAGCGTATGTACATAAAACCTAGCATGGTTGTTGGGAAAACATTAAAATTTAATAATTTTTCATGCTATGATACAATGCCGTAAAATATAAATGCTAAAAACGACTGCATATTACGTGAAGCAAACTGAGTGTTTCTTTGGGTTACTCAATCGACTTACCACTTACCTAGTGCCCTTATGTAGGGGGAATCGGTGTGATTTATTAAGCCGTTAACTTGCTTACGAGTCAAACGTAGCGTATATAATTTATACAGCAAGCAGTAAGCTGTTGACACAATTCCTCCTGCTCCAACTCCTCTAACCTAAAATTTGTATTTTCCAAATTAAAAATTCTTTAAATATTACACTGCAAGAAAATTATGATTCGAGTTCAAAAGAAACCCCGAAGAAAACATAATGCAATTTATAGGAACATTGATACAAAAAAGAAAATCCATAAAAGTTTGAATGTATCTTTGCATGTGTACACTTTACGATTCCTTTTGCCTCAAAAAGAAAAACGAAAAAGGTACATTTCATAAACTCACACCGCCACACATGCCAGTTTGGCCACTTGTCTTTCTTGATCCTCTTTCCCATGGCTCCATATGTTTGACCTGATAATAAATTTCGTCAACCACTTCATGGTATGTCTTTAGTTTGAATAAATGCACTGCAAAGTAACCCGAATCAACTTTAATAAACGTTTCTTTTGCATTGTGAGAAAATAAATTTAAATTATTCCTACTGTACCTTTCTGCACGTACCTTTAAAGTAACTTGAACTCTGAATATTAGCCAATATTAAAGGATTTAAATTCATTGTCGACTCGTTTCCCCACAATGGCAAAGTGTTATGTTGCTTTCCAGCCTTTTTAACTACGGACTGGGAAGAGGAAGCCTGACAGTCTGAGAATAAAATTAATGTTTTCAAATATAATATACAAAAGCTTTGTGCTTTATTTAGTAATAAAAAATATTTTTTACCTTCTTCCATATTATGTGTTTTAAAGCCTTCTATATTAAAACAACTAATCAACAAACTAAAAAAGTTTTCAATGCGAACAAGAAATGGCTAATCCTAAATATATTGAGGGCATTTACAAGGTTGCTTAAAAGGTATTTGCAATTACCAGGTGGCAACGTAGGCGAATTCAGTATTTTCTGCTGGTATTCACCACTGTCAAACTCCGTATATAAAGGCCAGGATTGACTATCATACTCAGTTGTACCATCTGTCAAAAATTGCATGTGCGCTCAAAAAGTATGATGGTGTGGAATAAAAGTGTATGTGTGTGACAGACTGTTTGAGAGATCTGTACGATTTTATAATCTTTTGAAATAATTCATAAAATGATTTTTTCTATGCAATCATAGTTGATTTTTTTGAAGATGAGGAGAAAGCAACGACGACGATCCCACTAGTACTATTCTGCATAAAATGTTACATCACGTAAGACTTCTATGACCATGTAAACCGCCCTTTAATAATTTTTAATTGTTTTATGTTAAATGAATATGACAGCAATAGTCGCAAACCATTAAATAGTGTTCTCAGCGATGCCAGATTGAAGATTTTACCTTAACTTTAAGGATATTTTTACCAAAATAAGATTTGAAGATCTTTTTCCCAAAATTGAGATTTTCTTAAACATAGATGATTTAAATTTATTTACCTATGTGAATAAGTTTTATTGTAAATAAATATTCTAAAATAACAAAATTTATCACTGGCGCTAGTGGATGTAAAGAATGACGACATTTACCTAGGTATATTTGTAAAAACTAAAATTTCCGATACAAAGTTTAATGCTACTGAATTATATAAATTCATTGATAATTGTGTTCTCTGTTACATAGAGTTAGATAAACAAATAACAAAACGATTTGACCTTAAGGACACATTCTTAAAAAAGCTTTTAAATATTGGTCCGCAAAACATTATTAACAAAAAAGAATCTTTTTTATAAAAACTTTTTCCAAATTTAATTGAAGACAGTGTGACACAAAATTTAGGTGATGAAATAAGGGAATAGACTTTGATAAATATACTAAAAATTTAGAAAATGTTACAGTGAAAGAGTTGTGGCACACAATCTTAACAATTTCTAGAGTGGATAGTGAAATAGATTAGCCAACGCCACATTATAGGGTATTTTATATACTCAAGATTATTTATTAATTAACAAATGTTCGTGCTATAATGTAGAAATTCGTATTGTAAAAAATTAAACCTTTACAATATTATAATTGATATGTGTGGAATATTATTAGAATTTCGATCACTTTTAAAAAATTAGTAATTTTTAACATGTTGACTTAAAACGAGAAGCATTGATGTTTGATCTCAAAGGTACAAAAAATTAGATACATTTATGTGGAGTGATTTGAGAAAAAAAATATAGTGTTTTTATAACTCACATTGCTTCTGAAATTGTAGGAGTTCCCCAAGATGGCTAGTTTTTTTTTTTCAAGTTTTCTTGCAGCAATTCAAAGATCAAAATTAAATGACTTTAACCATAAACAAAGTATTGTTTGTACATGATAACTATAAACTATTTAAGCAGTCTGCTCCTTAAACCCAATAGTTAAAAAAAGTTACAAATACTGTATAAAATTTGTAGTAAATTTTAATTTGTATTGTAAAATTGTAAATCTTGATGTACTAATTATTTGCTGAAATTTAATAAAAACAAATAAGTAAAATTTAATAGAAAAAAATCTTGTACATTTTAAAGTATGTACGTAAGTGATGGAAATTGGTCGATATAAAAACATTTTGTTTTGAAGAGTATGATAAATTTCGATCTACTAAGCACACAAGCCAAAACAGTTTAAAAATGTATAAAAATATAAAAACGACTGTTTTTAAATCGATCGATTTCCATCATATACATGCTTCATAATAATTTCATAAAAAAGTTAAGCTTACACCATATATACATACATAGGAATGTATGTACTACTTTGTATTTTCAGCCGGCTCAGCCGATTTTAAGCCGCTGCTGACAGTTTTTTGTAAAAGCCCCCGCCGCCGATAAAATTCGTCGCCACAGGTTTCTGATATAAACATTAGAATTGTGCCTGGTCGTTCGTTTCAGTGACCGGTCTTTTTCGGTCATTTATTCAGGACTGATTCGTTCGTTCAATTGCTGAATTTGATCGATTGAACGAATTGAGATAATCCTTTTTGTATGTGATTTTCTTGTCTTTTTATCTAAACCACAAGTAACAGAGGTAAAACCCTTGGCAATTAGAAATCAATATAATCCGATTTTCTGTAGGTTCTCAAATATAGTGCTTTTTACTATGAAGAAAACACAAAGCACAAAAAGTCTTTTTTCACAAAAGGAGTAAATATTTTTCGTAAAAATAAGGAATTTAATTATTAAATTGCATAAATATTTCATATACTGTGATTTTAAGAGATAATTCCAGCATATGCAAGTAAAAAGTCCTTAAATATGCAGTTTTTTTGAATGCAGTTATTGTGCTCTGTGGCAGAAATGCACCATTATTGTTTATGTGTTAACACACTTAATATTGCAAAATTTAGATTTTCTCTATCCTCTATAAAATGCAATTAAATTATGCTGCTTTTTCTCTGTAACATTTTATTAGTTTATTCATGACCGCTGTTTTATTAATTTAAATATTACAACTTTTTCATTAAAAAGAAACACTATATCAGAAAACTATACTTTTTGAAAAAAGTTTGTTAATTTAAATAAAAATGAACTATGTACTTACAAACGTATATGTACATGCACAGAAACTGCTTCTAATACACAAAAAATCAACTGAAATAAAACAACATGACAAAAACAAAAAAAAAAAAAACGAGAACTAACACCTGAACGAAAGTGCCCCATATACGATATTATAATCCGTACACTATTGAACGAAAGGAGCCGGATAAAGTCTCGCTCATTCCGTTCAGTTATATTATTCGTACAATTTAACCCGTACACTATTGAACGAAAAGACCGCAGTTAAAAGACCGGACCATGGCGCAATAATACCAGGTGTATGCATTACATTTTACGTGTATTTTGTTTTTGTAAAAACTAATTCGAGCTGTCAAACACGTCTGGCAATATGTGTGTATGTATTCCAATATATTTTTAGTAGCTTTCTTATTTTTCACAAATACATACACACATTACTAGACGTTTTTGACAGCTCGAATTAGTTTTTACAAAAACAAAATACACGCAAAAGCTAAAACATATGATGAACACATGATCGGATGCAGTCACCTGTTTGATGCGCCTTGGACCGGACCATTCCGTTCACATGAGCGATTCGTTCGTTCGCGAACGACACAGCTCTAATAAACATATATTTTTACTTATATACAAAGCAAAAAATGCACATCTTAAAAAAATAATTTAACAATTCTACATTACTTCTGATATTAAAGTTAATTATCAAAAATTTTATAACAATATTTACCAGTGTTACAATATCATGGAAAAGTATTGCATTCTATGCTTTAACTTAGTTACTTCTTGATGTGTAATCAAGTCATTTAAGGAACAGACACAAGGGACAATGGTTTACCCATAAGCAGTAACAAATTCATCCTACGCAATAAACTTTCAACTTTAAAGATATTATTGTAGGAGTTATTTTAAATACTGTATATAAAAGAAAAAACAGCAATGACAAGTTCACCGTCGTCGGAAGGCAGCGGTGAACTTTACGACGCAATGGGAGAGGAATTAAAAAATATCCAAGTGGTTATACGCGTGACAAGGGAAAATATAGATGCACTCAATGCAAAATTTGCTAATTTACAGGAGCCTCCTCGAATGTATATATCCGAGTATCAGGAATTAACTTCAAAATTACATGAGCTGGAAGCTAAGGAAAATGAATTAATGGAGAAAATGAATACGCAACAGGAATTAGAAGAAAAACTTGTAATGCAGCAGCAAACATACAGTGGATATACAGCCTTTCAGTCCCACTATCAAAATCAACAACAAATCCAAATGCAACAATTGCTTTCAAGGTCAGGTTTTCAAGGAAACGACATGGTAAATAAAGTGAATAGTTTCGAGTGTTAAATAATGCGAACAACTCTCTCATAATTTTAGCATGATAGCTTAATATCTTCTCAGAGTCCAAGCTACGGAGGAAGCCAGTGCAGTTCATTGACAAAACGAAAAGTTTTGCTTAGAGCACATTTGCCTAACCAACAAAGAACATCTGTTGAAGTAGTACCAGGCGTAAGATTATGTGATGCTTTACTAAAGGCTTTAAAATTGCGCCAGTTGACGCCAGAAATGTGTGAAATAACTACATCGGAAAAAGGGCACCAGATTATACCGTGGCATACAGACATTGGAAGCTTACAAATTGACGAAATTTTTGTTAAACTACTAGACAAGTGTCCTATTATGACACATATATCGCATCAGTTTATAAGGAAAACTTTCTTTTCCTTGGCTTTTTGCGAGTGTTGTCGTAGACTTCTTTTTACAGGGTTTTACTGCAACCAATGTAATTTTCGGTTTCATCAAAGATGTTACGATAAAGTTCCAACCCTTTGCCAACAATTTCCAGTAGATAGCTACTATCAGCGTTTGCTGGCACTAAATCCGGAAAACGCTGTAGGAATTATTCATCCTGGCCGAGGAATGGTTGGTGACTTTTCGGTAAGTTAATAATATGGTATGAGAAAATTATATTGTTTTTATATCGCTCTTAGAGTCGTCATCCCCGATCCATAAGCCAGCAAGATCGTTCAAATTCGGCACCGAATGTATGCTTCAACAATATTAAAACTCTTACTGAAGCTCAATGTAAATTGATCCAAACTCATGGACCATTACAATATTCTGCCGATCATTCCAATTCAACACAAACTTCTCCCACTAGCACTCTTAAACATGTGAAACGAGAGAGAGCTCGCTCTGCAGACGAGAGTAATAAAAATCTGTTATCTTCTAGAGACAGCCGCACTTCTGAAGAGAATTGGGTAGATTATGATAAATAATAAACATATTAGAAAAAATAACTTATTAAATTTAATTTTCAGAATATTCAAGCGGAAGAAATATTAATTGGACCTCGTATAGGTTCTGGCTCTTTTGGAACTGTTTATAAAGCCCATTGGCATGGTCCGGTGGCAGTCAAAACTCTCAATGTGAAAACACCTAGTTTAGCACAATTACAAGCATTTAAAAATGAGGTTGCCATGCTAAAGAAAACAAGGCATTGTAACATATTGTTGTTTATGGGCTGTGTATCCAAGCCTTCCTTGGCTATTGTGACGCAATGGTGTGAAGGGAGTAGTTTGTACAAACATATACATGTCAAAGAAACCAAATTCAAACTAAAAACATTAATTGACATTGGGCGACAAGTAGCTCAGGGAATGGACTACTTACATGCTAAAAACATTATACACAGGTTAGTTATTTGATATATTTTAATTATATTTACAATTTGTTTAGTAGGATCTTCGTTTTATAATTTTAGGGATTTAAAATCAAATAATATATTTTTGCAAGACGAATATTCTGTTAAAATAGGGGACTTTGGCCTAGCAACAGCGAAAACGAGGTGGTCAGGGGAAAAGCAAGCAAATCAACCAACAGGCAGCATTTTGTGGATGGCTCCTGAGGTTATACGAATGCAAGAGCAGAACCCTTATTCATTTCAATCTGATGTTTATGCGTTCGGAATAGTGTTATATGAATTACTTGCTGAATGCTTACCCTACAGCCATATTAACAATAAGGATCAAATTTTGTTCATGGTAGGCAGAGGATTATTGAAACCCGATATGACACGTGTGCGATCTGATGCACCTCAAGCTCTTAAACGTTTAACCGAGGATTGTATTAAGTATGATCGAAACGAAAGGCCCTTATTCCGTTTATTGCTTAATATGCTTGAGTATATATGGCGTACCCTCCCCAAATTACATCGTAGTGCAAGCGATTCTACACTTACACAAACTCAACTGCAGCATGATGATTTTCTGTATCCATGCTCTAGCCCAAAAACGCCCGTAAATTTTAGTAGTTTTCAATACTATCATTGTGCTGGTAATATCTAGCGATGCTGATCCGTAACCACACTCGTTATAAAAATAACATGAATTATTGACAACATTACACTAAAAAAAGAAGAAATTTTAATGAGGATGTACTAACAAACATATATTCATAAATACAGGTATTACACACCTTCTATATTTAAAACTAATAAATTTGTCATATCAAAAGGTCTTTTGGTTCCTTTTAATCACTTCGAAACTGATATATTTTGGAGTCTTTTAATTTAGAGTTTTCGCAAAAATTCAGCATTCAAATCAATTTGGATTCTAAATACTTTTATTAATAATTTTTTACACTTATTTTAAGTTGATTAGCGAAAGTGTATATTTAATTAATTTGTTTTTATATTATTTTTTACTGATTAAAACTTCCTCTATATTTAGTCTTGTGCGCATACCGTTTAGCCACCCGAGGCTATTAAATGTATCTCATAAATTCACTTTAAGTAACACAACATATTTATATCTAATGAGTGCATACAATCAAAAGCATTAAAGTTATAGATATTATATTAAAAATTCTATATATTAAATTTTAAATAAATATATAATTTTCAGCATAGCTGTTGAGTTAACATTGCTAATTAGACTAGTTTTTTTTTAAGAAAGTGATGTTATTAATAGTTACGATTACAAGCTGTTTCGCATGATCACTGAGTTAAAACGATTGCAAGTTATGTAAACATAAAATGTCATTAATATTAACCTTCGATTATTTTCAAATTGTATTGCATATCCTATGTTATATTTGTTAAGCATTCAAATATGTTTGAAACGTTGAGAATATTAAAAAAAAAATAGAAATATGATGTTAAAACGTGAAGGATATCAGAAAGTAGAAATATGGGGTTAAAAAGTTTTATTTGAATCCGCATGTTATTATTTTTTATGTTTCAGATTTTCAACAAACAAAACAAACGCAATACATTTTATAAAGAATTAAAAGCAATCAAATAATTGATTGATTGTTTGATAATAACTCAAGTAAGCAGATTGCTTGTAGTCTTAAAATGAATATATCTACCAGTGAATAATTATAAAGTAATTACTTATAAATAATCGTAACAGCTATGGTTTCAATTATGCAATTAATAAGTTAATTAAATGTTAGATTATTAATAAAATAAACCAGACATACACTTAGGCTTTTTTTCTTAAACGTAAGTTCCTTTACAGTATTACATTACAACTTGTTCCTAAATACAACAATAAAATTTCGACTGTAGACGCGCAAAGAGAAGCAAAATACGTATCCAAATTATGAAGTAATTATGAAAGTAACTACTCAGTGTTTTAATACGTTATTAAAACTTTTTAAACAAGCGTACATAAAGAAAGCCATACTCATAACCAACACTGCACTTTTCTGAAAGTGAAAAAAATAGTAACCATTGAGTTAATTTATTCGACTTGCTTGTTGTTAAGTTCGCAATGAAAAATTATTCTACCTCGAGCTAGAATAATTTTTCATTTTGAACATAATAAATAGTAATTCGAAAAAATTTTTATTTGTGAAAAATTACACATTAAGATTTTTTGTGTTTTGTCAACTTTTAACATTGAACGGTATTAGTTAGTTTTAAATGAATATGTTCAAATACGCTTGAATCAAACTTACATTGTTTTATAACTTTAGTCAATATTAATTAATAAATTCATTAAACGTTTAATTTTAAGTTCATTATTATATGTAAATTATTGTAAATTAATTAACAATATTTATTAATAATCGTAAATAGTAACAAGACATTGGGAGAACGTACTAAGCGACAATCGTTTGGAATGTTATTGACGACTAGATGAGTGACAATGTCTTACTTCACTTCAATCAAACTTTATAAGGGAAAACTTTAAAAAATATTCATAAATTTGATATTGTTTTTGGTGGCATTGCAGATTTTACTTCTTATATAGTTGTGGTCGGGATTACCCCAATTTCTTCATGACTTGTAACTGTAATAATAAAAAAAGAAAGCACCCAACATCACATAAAATTGAGTAAATAATGCCTTTATAAATATGAAATCCTAAAGAAAAATTATAAGAAAGTTATGTTGTTAAGTTTTGAGAGAACGTAGTTTTTGTATTATTTAAAAAAAAATAAATACATATACATATGTAAAAAATATAATCTGACCTATGAAAATACGCAAATAAAATTGTTAGTTTACAAAATAGAAAGATAATAAAACAAGTGAGTGAGATCAATTTATTTTTTATAAAGAGTGCAGTTTTGAAATGCGATGTGATATCAATATCTAGACCAGTATAAAAAAGAGTTGCCGAGAAAAAAGAAAATTTTGCGCTTTCTTCGGAGCTAATTGCTAGAAATTTAGCATTTGTTAATATGACACGTACCCAAACATTTGAAACTAAATACAGTGTGATTTTATTTTTGTCACATGCGTAAATTTCTTACAAATGCATTTGACTGGGTTTGTTTAACAAACAATCTAATTGTTAATTTTACAACATTTACTTGATTGGCGAATTCATAACAGGCAACTTCATAATCATATGCGTATCATTATTAATAAAAAACAGCAATTTTAACGTTTCGAATTCAAAAAGTCAATAATCTGGAGGACCGATGAGCTAATAGATAGAAGTTATATGTTCCTGGGGGTATTATTTTGCAATTATAATACTCTGCAAGTGAAATAAAAATGTAACAATATTAAGGAACTGTTTCGGAAAAATGAAATACGAAATATTCTTAAATTTTACATGACCTTATGTTTTATATTTGTACATTTGACATACGGAAGATTCTGTTATTCTGCTGTTATTAAAATTTATAATAGAATTTTTTACATGTATCTTGACATCGAAAATCCGAAAAAGTTCATATACAAAATATAATCAACTGTATGAACACACTTAACTGGTAAATTATTTCGCCATGTTAAGAAGCTATGTCTTATGTCAATTATAATCAAAGTAGTTTAAAACTTATTAATAAAAATACAAAAGAAACATTGTTTTTTATTTTGTTCTAATTAAAAACTTTATTCACGAAAAAAATAATAATAAACTTTTATAAACAAGTAAGAGTGCTATATTCGGCTATGCGGAATCCTATATACCCTTCACCATATGTGTAAATCTAGTTTAGTAAAGTAATTACAATAAAAAAATAAAGGGGTGGCAGAGAATTAAAAACAGGGGGGAAAATAAGTACAATATAAAATTTTGTATAAAAATGTTACGGCTCTTAACAGGTTAAGAATTAAAAAACAAAATATTATTTTCTTAAAAATCTCTTCAAAAGCTTTTACACATAATGATAAAAATGTGGGGCACAATCACAATTTTCTATGAAAAGCTGAAATCAGCAAGATCAGTCCATGTCCTTCGAGGCAGCAGGCAAACACCACAATGAAGTAACTCCAATTAAAAAAATATGATAATGGGGCAATAAAAAAACTCAAAAATAAGAAGAGGTTATCAACCTCTGAATTTTTCATAAAAAAGAACGATTGTGCACCATATTTCTTAAGAAATAAATATGGGCTTTATATAAAAGCATTTGACAGATTTTTAAGGAAATACTCTAACTTTTTCCTTAATTTTGTTATGTGTAGAATAGCTGTCAAAAGTTATAGCCTTCTTACACTGATCAATATTTAACATCTACTATCAATTTGCGAAAATGTTAACGACTTCCCATAAGAAGTACACAGAGCTAAAAATCAACATCTTTAAAAGATGTTCTTTCTTATTTTGTTTCACTTTACATCTTTCGGTTATTTTAGTGTCACTACTAGAAAAATTACTGTAATCTCGATATTCTGGTGGCATCACTGATAAAATGACATTGAATACATAAATAAATATTTTTAAATTAAGAGGAGAGATATATATTTTGTGTTTTTAGTAAAGAAAAAAAACCAGCATCCGCCTATGAAAATGGTGTTTTTCAATATTTTGATACATCTTTGGGTAGATTCCTTAAAAAACATAAAAAGAATATTGTATATATGAACTAATATAATTTACTGAAAATTATGCGTCGTTTAATTATATGTTTAATTAATTGATGGTAGATGTCAGGTGTTAAATTTTGTCAATGTAAACGAATGTTTCACATTTCTATATCTTCCACACGTTTCACCGAGATGTTAGGCAGTGTATAAAGCCTATAAGGCAGGCAGAAGATTGAAATCACAGAATGCAGTTGTTTTGCGTTTTTTGTGTCACAGACATAGTTTTGGTTTTGTTATAAATAAATTCTAAATTAAAAAACTTTCATTATTTCTATCCCTGCTTATGTGAAAATCGATAAGTCTGTTCAACTGCTTCAATATATATTATTAATTGGATTTTATCTGCACATCTAAGTAATTTTCTCCTAAACTCATTACTTTGAAATACTAATGTTTTTTTTTACATTTTTATTCAAATTTTCTTTTCTAATTTATTAAGCAAGAGTTCAGTTTTATAAATTGAGAATGTGATTTATAATTTTAAATTAAATACCTATTTGGCAGTAGAAAAACTTCCACTCGATCAATGTCGTGGGGTCTAATACCGTTCTCTACGCAGTCTTTAGTAACTGGCTAATCCGCTTGATTGTACAAAGGAAAAGAAATTGTTTTTAATTGGAAACGTCAATTGACAAAACATGAGATTACAGCAAGGGGTAAATTCAAGAGATTTGGATAGGATCCCAAGGCCCAAAATAGTAAATATAAGTTCGATAGCAAAATATCTACCGTAGAAGGTTAAAAATGTGACAAACAACAACGAATAAAACTTTTTTAAAAATTTTGCCGCCTTTTACTTCGTGAGTGAGTGCAGAACGTTCTGCCTTTAAGAATTTTAATCACTTCCTTGTAGTGAGACTGCATCTGTCCATCAGTTCCATCTGTCCATCTTTACAAATTGTTCCTTATACATTTAAAAATTCATGGTAGAATCCACTTTTATCGGTGAAATGTTCTCTTTAATTGAAGCTTCTTTTTCACAATGTTATCAATGGCACAGTTCGAAATATTTAGCACAGACATAATATATGATATTTAGCAAACATGAACTAAAAGTTGATTAGGAAAGTTAATAAATAAAATTAAAGAATGTTTGTTTATAAACATATCGGCTAAAAAAGTAACCTGAACGAAAAAAGTACCTATTTTCACATCAGTTTTGGTTAAAACCTACCAATACGGTAACACTGAGCATATGTCAACATGTATAATAGAGTTGCTTTTTTAACGAATACTTTTACACGCCATATTTTTTCCAAAAACGAACGAAGAAATTAAGAACAAAGAATACATATAAAAATTGTGAAAAAATCGAAAGCAAGGTATTTTGGTGGACGCGGTATTCTATAATTATTTTAAAGGGTTTGTAAGCGTGTGTATAAATAGAAAATTTTTTGAACGTTTGTATAAAGCATAAAATGTTACAAATTAAAATAAAAAGAATTATGCAGATTTCATAAATGCCCAAAAATTGTGTTAAAATTTTGTTTAAACTTTCAAATACAACTTTTTTTTTTTTCATTTTTATATATGTACCTGTGTTTTTTCTGTATACAACAAAAGGCACGAAAATACAAAATTTCAAAGGAAGTCCATTTACGAAAATATTTAAATCAGCTTTAATTGCATATATAGCTTAATAAATAATAAATCCTTTCTCAATACTAAGTTTAAATTTTATTATCTGCTGATCTTAAGCAACGAAATTTATCACTCCAGTTTATAAATGTAAAAATAGCAATAACAAATCTAGTTTACGGTCAGCTTAACAATTTAAAAAAGATTTGGCTTAAATCTAGTTTACTGATGCAGCTTAAAATTTAAAGAAAGTTTGACTACAGGGTGTAAAATTTAATTTTAAGCAAAAAATGTTAAATGGCAAATTTGGAGCTGACTATTTCAGAGTTACGGGCCTCCTAAGTTTGTATGTACAGTATGGATATAGGTATAGAGTATTTTACGGTAGAGTGAGTCAATATATGTAAGTATCATTGGAATGGTAATTTCAATATCTATTCAATTGAAACGGAAAATATTGAAAAAAGTAACGACCACAAAAAAGCTTTTCTTCATACAAACATAACTCCTATATCAAATAAATTAAGTTCAGTGGCAATATTATACGAAAAAATATTTAGAAGAAAATCTTTATTAAGCAAAGCCATAGAGGAGAAAAATGCTTGATCGGCTTCCAGATAACATTTCATTTTCAATATGCTGTAACTCAGAATCTTAAATTAAATTTTCCGCAGTTAAGAAGTTTTTAATAGATTGGAGACCGTAACTACGCACTTTGTATTTATTAAGCACATTGGAAAAAACTTCTCTTCATAAGTTGGAGTCAATATTTTGATAGTAATGCATATAAAGCCTATAAGAATTCTGGCCTAAAGTTAAAGATCACCAGGAAGCCGTATTTACCACTTTAAGGAGTTGTCGATGGTCGTTTTTAAGATGGTGATAGTTTCCACAAGTAATGCTTTTTTCGAGAGAACTTTTTCTGTAATGAATTCTTTGAATTAATTCTTTTATAGTAGTAATATCATACATGAACGTAAATAACATATGTTGTAACACATTCATTTCCACGAAACATACGTTGAGTAAATTTAGTGCAAATAAAATGTACCGCAGTAAGGATATAAAGACAATAATAGCATTGAACAAAGTGTATGAAAGTTTTGATTTAATTATTGATATGTGTTCTTAAATCAATGTCTTACTTTTAACATTTATATAAAAATTTTAAATACCACTATAATTCACTTAAATCCTACAACTTGATTGACCTCCTTTTTTAAATACTTAGTTCACACACGTCAAGTTTTCTAGCAGCAATACTGAATTTTGTAGAAGAAAAAGGAGCATTTTATTACTCGTTTTCTCATCCACAAAATTCAGAATTGCTACAAGAAAACTTTACGTGTGTGAACTGGGTAAAACTAAAGTATTTTTATGTTTAGTTTCTTATTTTTATGTTTTTAAATGAAATTTTTTTAGATTTTTATAAGCAATACATTTTTAATGTTGTATATGAAAGAAGTCAAAGAAAATTGTTTTTCGAATTTATAATACATATTTTTTATATAGGCGATATTCGACAAGCCATTTGGCGTGCTCGAAAAAACTGTTTGAAAGCAATTTCGACAAATGCGTTAAGAAAGGAATTTAGTACTCTATTGATTTCGAATGACTTCGCAAAAAAAAAAAAAAAAAAAAAATTGGCAATACTTACTTTTTGCACCTACCCTACAAGAACAGAAACCATAATTTGATCCATCAAGTGACAATCACTGATAATGGAAATATCCATCACTGCGTAGAACAAAGTTTCTATCACATTCTTAAAGGGAAAATCAAAAACCTGATGTGAACATTTCTACACGTGTGATGTCTGTAGCAAACAGCGTTTCCAGTGACTTTTTTTTTAAATATAATGAAAATTTTGGTTGATTTTGGAAACAGATTTATTTACAAAACTTTTTATAAGCTACATTTTGAACATTGCTAATCAAGTTTGTGTAAAAACTCAGATTTAATTAACAAAAAAACAAATTCATTTAAATTTAATACGAACCCCCCAGAAGAAAATATCACAATTAGCTGTTTTAAATCGCAGAGTATTTAAAAGGATTTCAAGTTTAATATGAACGGGGAATTTCGCTAATAATACCTTAACTTAATTTTGTGTTTGCAAGGTTGCTCGACAGTACCCATACCCAAAAAAGACCTTGATACTCGCCTTAGACAGGATAATTTCATATATCATAATGTTTAGGCTTACTTGCACTTCTAGTATGCTTTTAAGTTAACCAGAAACAGCAAGGGTGCATTTCAATAATAACCGAAATTGAGTTCTTTTATCCGTAGATCTTTCTAGAGCATTTGATTTTTTAAACCATGAATTTTTTTTTTTTTTTTGCTAAGCTAAGGGATAAATTTGGTTTTTAGGTCATGGCATACAGCTTATTTTTCATACTTGTGAGAAAAATCACAATTTGTTCCTTCAAATGGAAATGACTGGAAGTTTTTTTTTACCTTTTGGAGCACGATTGGATTCTATCAAAGGTCATGTATTGTTTTTAGTATATTTTATTGTTTGGTTGATTTTAACCTTGTGAAACCTGTTATTTTTGTAAATGATATTCAGTCTTGTAATTTCATTTTATGAATTAATTTTATCAAAGTTTAAGACAAATTAACAAAATTAATAGCTATTTACTCTAGATAGATGTATACAAAGAATAAATAGATCTTAGGCAAATTAAATTTTATTTTTAAGCAATTAATAAAACAGTTTTCGTTTTATATTTTTATATGCACATAAATAATAGAAACCATTACAACTAAATAATAAGAAGTGGAAGAAAAGTTTGTGAAACACTCATCTCATATACCATATGACATACAGTAATGTGAAAAATAATAGGGACAGTGCCCACCCAAACTTACATTACATTTACAGTCAAATAAAAAATCGAAAATTATTTCTTGTTCAAATGATTTATTTTTTCTTAAACGGTAGAAAAAAGATTACCAAAAAAAATTTTTCCTATTCCTATAATATATTTTGATTTTTTATGATTTTGTATGAATTTATATAGTTTAGCGTGTGAAAAAAAATAAGGACACTTCATGAAATCTTAAAGCTATAACTAACTTAGGTAAAACTAAATAGATATTTATTTTGAATATTGTTGCATAAAGCCTTAGTGCCACATTAGTACTTTGTTGCGGATCCTTTGTTATCCAGAACAGCAGCACATCTTCTAGGCAGTGAGTCGACCAAATTTTGGCACACATGTAGCGGTATTGCGTTCCACGCATCCTGTATAAGATTCCAAAGCTCGTCGCAATTTGATGGACACTTTCCCCTGATTGCCCTTTTAACTTCGTTCCGCAAATTTTCTATGGGGTTCAAATCAGGGGACTGTGCTGGCCATTCTAAAACATTGATTTTGTTGTCCTGGAACCACTTCTTTGTGTACTTTGCCGTATGCTTTGGATCATTATCCTGCTGGAAGACCCATTTGATTGGCATATTTTCTTCGGCATACGGCAGCATTGTATTGTTCAAAATTTCAGTGTAATCAGCCGATTTCATTATGTTCTGGATACGATATAGAGGACCCACACCATAATAAGAGAATGACCCCCATACCATGATGCTTCCACCACCATGTTTGACTGTCTTTAAAAAATATCTTGGATTGAATTCTTGACGGATAGGTCTTCTTACATGGTGGACACCTCTATCAGAAGAAAACAAGTTTACTTTCGTTTCATTGGACCACAGAATGTTACACCATTTTTCTTTAGGCCAATTTTTAGCAAACTCTAATCTTTGTTTTATATTCTTTTTGGACAACAATGGCACTTTTCTTGCACTACGGGCTCTAAATTCCTCACCGATGAGTGTTTTTCGAATAGTTGATGTGTCAACGTCAAGGTTTAAATCATTTTTTATTGGTTTAGACGTGATAAATGGATCTTTTTTTACGTATCGAATAATATTTCTCTTTATAGTAGTCGTAATTTTTGGTTTTCTTCTACGGGTTTCATCCTTGGGAATCAATTTAACAGCATTTTCTACCATGGTTTTTGAAATACCGAGCATTTGTGCAATTTTTCTGTACGAATATCCGCTTTCACATAAATTTTTAATATTATTTCGAGTAGCGTGGTCGCAGTATGTATTTCTACCCATATTTGCCTAAACAGTTACAAAATTGTAATTTATTTAGCAATTAATGTAAGTCTATAAATGTGTTTTACTCACTTACTTACAAAAAAAAAAGTATTTTAAATTTTTATTAATGTATTTTTACCAAAACGGAAAACTGTCCTTATTATTTTTCACAGCAGAAATCGCGCACTTTACAAAGAAAATAATTTGTTATCAGAACGAAAGAAAAAGAAGCACAAATTGTAACGGGATTTCTTAATGTCGTTTACAAGCATTGCAAAACAACTCTGTTTTATTACAAATTCTTTCAATTTACATGAAATCGTAAACACCAAAGACGATGAATACAACTGTCCCTATTATTTTTCACATAACTGTAAATGTGCATTTTAATTACACTTATAATTTAAAATTAAAATTATCTTTTCTATAAATGTACTTACACTGGAAAAACATTCAGCGAAATTATTATTTAGCAAAGTTCTTGATCACAAAACAAAAACAACTGACAAAAAGCGAAAAGTTTACACAACACACAATTATACAAACACTTGCCTTGCTTAACAACTGAATAAAAAGAAGTATTCTACTACATAGTAGATGCAGGTAAAAGTTTTAGTATATTAAAGAACGCCTTAACGTCATTTTATACATTACAAAAGTGGTAATGTTATTATCGTGTATATTTGTGTATTAATCGTGAGTAAGTTAATGATCATCTAAATCACTAGTCGTAATCCGCAGCTTATTATACCTCAAATTTACAATTCCATATTTGAAGTCTTTCGTTGTAAGATCGTGTAGACTTTACAATGACCTCCCAATTAGGTTAAGAAGCTTTGAATTCTCTATTTGTAGACTTAAACATTTGTTACAAAATGCATATGCATAATACTTGCAATTAAATTTAGTTAACTACTAAGTCGTTTCATTATCAGGCAAAGGATTAATCTTCACAAATTGTTTACTTGTATTATTTTTTCACTATTTATTACTGTTGTAAAATTTTTATAATCATATATGGCCCTATGGGCTCGATTATAATACTCATTTTATGAAATAAATATAAATGAAAAGAAAAAAAGGAAATAAATTGTACAATGAATTACAAGTTATTTTTGGCTTAAGTTCGTGTTTCAATTTCTAAAAAACTTTTAGTTTACAAATGTATGTGGACGTTTTTCAAAGAATACAAGAAAAATTAGATACCAGCAGAATGTATGCTGCATTTTCTGGACCGATACATTCTTCATTGTCTGTATTCGCATCATCACATAGAATTGATGGATTTGAATGAAATATTGTGTAGAGATCCCTTAGAACTGTAGTTGTTTCGTAGAGAAAAGAGATACAAATGTGAAGTCACCCAATTTTATTGGTATAACGGTACTAAAATAGTTGTCAGCACATTTTTTTAGATGGAAAATTTTTAACACCGTTTAAAGATCTCTACAATAAACATTTAAAAGCATTTTTTCTAAATTTGAATTTGAAGAAATTTATAAATGACACGTGGACGAAGTCGTAGGCGCTGCTAGTACATATATAAAAACTGGAAAATAAATGTTCTTCAGTTTTTGAAATTCGTAGGAGTGATAGATAATAAATTATAATATTTAAGAACATAGACCTGCGCCGTGAGCCGTTAATGATTTTTCTTCTTCGCAGCGGAAAAACAAATAAATTTTTTTATGGATGTATTGAATGCCTTTCCTTATTAAAAAGCTATATGTAAAAATCTGCTTTTTCAATATTTTTAGAGGAAAAGTAACTGTGATGCCCTTGGAAGATAAAAATTTTATTCATGTTATATAACTTAAACGGCAATGCCGTGGTCTATAAGTTAGTTACAAATCGTGTTATTATTAGTTATAAATCGTGAAGAAATGAAATTTTTTTAAGGTATTACGAAAAACTCGTAATAATTAATGGGCAGTAATGTAGTAAAATTCAAATCATACATTATGGCTGAATTCTAAAACTTCAGTTGATTCTTATTCGAACAATGTATAGTGTTTCATGATGCCGTGATACTAAATGTTTACAATGCATACCATTCCAAAATGTCGCAGACAAGTATTAGAAACGTTGCAATCGAGCAACTAGCGCATTAGTTTTCAAATTGATGATTTGTTTCGCAACTTTGTATATGTTAAAGATCTAAATACCGCAGCAAAACTGTGTTCTAACTTTGTATTAATACATTTTTGAAGTCAGCTTATATGTGCACATATACATACCATATCATAATATTCATTGAAGTAAAGGTCTTTCACAGGTATGTTGTAGTTGTTCTTAACTCGCATCCTCAACTTTTGTAATAATAACTTATAATAATAACTTATTTATTTATCGTAATATTATTTATTTTAATTTTCATTTTCGTTGAAATTCTCTTACTGCATATAAACAGTTGACTGTCTTTAAGAGAATTTAGTGCAAGGTATTTTCTTTCGGTTTTTCTTGAAGTCTGCAAGTTCACAACTGCGGCAAAACAGCCTAGATTTCATATTAGTACTGTTGGGTTGTATGAATATTTGGTATATACTTACAACAAAAAAAAAAAAAAAATTTCTTAAATATTTTTTAATTTGTTATATTAATCGTGGATTTCGTTTTATTAAAATCTTTTTTTAGCTGCGTTTTGTTATTGTGTCGATATTATAGTAATTAGTGCTTAACAGAAAAGCAGCAATAAACATGGAAGATCCTAATCGGATGATGGCCCATTCTGGGGGTATGATGGCTCCACAAGGTTATGGTATGCCCGGACAAGATGATGGGCAGAACACTGGCAATGAGAATGAGGTACGCAAACAGAAGGATATTGGAGAAATTCTACAACAAATAATGAGTATATCAGAGCAATCATTAGATGAAGCCCAGGCTCGAAAACATACACTAAATTGTCATCGCATGAAACCGGCTTTGTTTTCTGTGTTATGCGAAATAAAAGAAAAAACTGGTATGTATTTTGATTTTTAAAACCATATACTTTATTAGTGTAGAAACATTCACTTACAAAAATGTCGGTTAAGAACATAAATATATATATATATATATATATATATATATATATATATATATATATATATATATATATATATATATATATATATATATATATATATATATATATATATATATATATATATATACTACGAAAGAAAGAACTATAGCATTATAATCAAATTTAACTGGAAAGTAATTGCGTAAGGAGGTTCCTGTTTTATTAACACTAGGTTTTAAGAAAATTTTTCCGATATTTTGCAATAAAATCGAAAAAAAGAAAAAATGCTCTTTTAAAATGAAGAAAACACTTACTTTAATATACAGTTGCATTTGTTTTAAACTTAATTGTTTTTGGTTTAAATGAATTAATGCATGAATATTTTATATGAACTCTGATAAAGAATTGTAACACGACCTTAAATTAATCTTATTAAACTCCATAATTATTTGTCAGTCGTGCAATAAACTAACCCAATTCTCTTCTGTTTCTCTAGAAGTAAATATCCGAAATTATTTTATGTCTTCAATCATAATTTATTATATTTAATATATGTATTTATAAAATTTTTTCACAACTTTCTCACTTCAAAAAGCAAAATGAATGTTCAATGGCGTTTGTAATTATGTATTTAATTGACAGGTTATTTGATGAAATTGTTTCGATGAAAACACTTTCATCATTACTGCACGTAAGACAATAAATTTGGGATTGAATTTGACATTTATTGAGATAAATATCGCATATGCCGTCCCAAGTGTGGATGTGACAGTATGTTTATTACAATGAATAAAATAAAACTAAGCATTTTAAAACGGTAACATCCTAAATTAAAGTGAGCTAGTGCAAAGTTGTAACGTTTTGTTTTTCTTTACTACTACTACTGTTTTTTTTCTTTACTGCTACTACTGTTTTTGTTGTTTTTTTCGAATCAACCTTATTTTTAAGGAAGATAATACATATATATATATACCTATAATACCATACATTAAAAATACTCAGTTTATTTGAACTTAGGAAAATAAAGGGTGTGCAAAAGAATTTACAAATATTAGCAAAATCATAGAAAAAGTTCAAGTCTTTAAAAAGATTGTTGATTGTCTCAACGGTAAGTTTGTTACAGCTTTCAGTTCTCTATTCTAAAAATCGTTGTAGAGAACGCAACTCAACGTTTTTCTTGTGACGATGTCCATAACATTAAAGCTCACCGTTGCTCTCATTTAACATATTACGCATGGAATTATGAACATTTATCAATGCTTCTTTCGTTCTACGCCCTTTCCGAAAACAGAACTTTATCACCAAATAAATTATTTTGTTAATAATACGCTGATAATTGTCTATTTGTTGTCTAATATTGGTATACCGATATTGGATGAAATTGATCATGCATATTCGAGTTTTTTTCCTTAAGTGTGGTTATTAATATACAGTTGCTCAGAATGAAACTGGAACATCAGTTAATACTTTTTTACTTTTATAAAAAATTAAAAAATAACTTTAAATTTGTTTAAATGTAAAGTAAATTAATAGTTATTTTATGCTTCTTTAGTGTACCAACTTCTGTTCCTTTTTGCTGAAAAAGCAACAACAACAAAAGTTATTAAGTTTAATGTAAAAATGAAACTGGGAAAAACGGTAAATTTATTTGAAATTCTAAAGAATCGGTGGTAATTTTGGCAAAAGTACTGTAATCTTTAAATAATGAGGAAAAACAAAATTATTAATATAAACTACTAAAAATTAATTAACAATGAGCCAGCAGCGAGTAGACATAAGAAAATTGGTTATAAAGCAATTTCAAGAACTGTTCATAACATAAAGAAAGACCCACGAAAAAGTGCACCGAAGTTGGTAAAGTTGGCATCGCAACATTTGAAAAAAAAAAAACGCTAACACGGGAACACGAAAATTATACTTATTAGTGGTTCCTTTACTGATGTTGTAGCGGTATCAGAAACCTGGTTAAAACCACATATTTCGGATGGGTCTGTAAGTGTTCCTAATTACTCTATTATAAGAAACGATCGTCAAGATAAGAGATGTGGTGAAGTAGCATTTTATGTCCGGGATGGTTATCTGCCCGAATTGTAGCAAAAAAAATCAGACTCTATTATGCCCACTCATTTCGATACTTTTTTTGTTCAAACTCATTAATAGATAACTGTTTTGCCAGTAGTTTAACTTTAATAAAATTTTTCGGTCAGTTTTTTGTACCATCTCTTTCTTGTTACGCTTTTATTAATATCTGCATTGATTTACCAATGGAAGTACCAGATAAATTCCTGGTATACAAAGACTATAATGCTATTCAGTGGGATTTTGTTGACGAAATTATTTCTAAAAGTACATGGACTACTATTTATTTTATCAGCTTCTTAATGAGATGCATGAAACTCTTCCTATTAGGAGAATCCGTAAAAACACCCATAAAAGTTTGTTAGATGTCGAAGAAGTTGTAGCTGCGAGGAACATGAGAGATTAAGCTTTTAAAGCCTATAAATAAAAAATAAATTAAACAAACTGAAAATTTAATACATACACAGGAACAAGTGTTCTAAGACCAAAAATCCAAATTCTGGGAAACTAAATTTATTATTTGCAGCATAAAAAAAAATGTGGAATATTATTAACCAACAGAGCAGTAACTATTCTAATGGTTTTGAATCTCTCAATCCGGATGCATTTAACCAGTATTTCACTTCTTCTCAATCTGCTCCTGATCCTACTTATCCTAATTTTATTTATAACTGCTGTTGTTGTTTTTAACTTCGGATGCATTACTGAAAATGATTTTACCATTGCGCTAAAAAATATAAAATCCAATGCAATGGGATCAGATAACATGCCGCTTTAATATATTAAAGCTATACATCCTTATGATGGAACATTTTTATTGCAGATTTTTAATACAATTATTATGACCTCTTGTTACCCAAATATTTGGAAGACAGCTAGAATAGTTCCTATCCTGAAAAAGGGTTCAAATAAATGCTTAAAAAATTATAGATCGATTAGTATTCTACCATGTTTATCTAAGATTTTGGAAATGATTTTAAAGGATCAAGTTTTGGACTATCTAAATTTGAACAGATTATTCAGCAATCGACACTTTGGGTTTCGAACCGGTGTTAGTACCTCATCATTACTATTAAACCTAACCGACTTCATAAGAGATAATTATAACAATAGGATACCGTAAATTATTCAGTTCTGATAAACAAACGTTCTTTTGAATTCAAGTTTACTGCTTTGTCTTGTCAATTATTATATTTATATTTATAATAATTTGTAGTCGTGGATAATGGAAACTCATTAATATTATAATGTTCGAGCGGTGTCCCTCTATTGTTCCTTTTTTATGTTAATGACATCGTGAGTTTTATTGGGTGATTTCAATGTAATATCTTTCTTTTTGCTGATGATATCAATCTCTTGTTCACTGGTGAATCTGAATTTATAGACTGTAATGAAGCTTCAATCAATTGCGTTCTTTCTTTAGCTCTTAATAAATTATGTTTTAATCCTTCTTTAGCTTTTGGCCCTGGCCACGATGAACACGTATCTGTCAGAATTGTTTTGAATTGTTTTGAGTTAATATATCTTTTGTTGACAGTATAAAATGTCTGGGCCTAACGCTGCATAGTGATTTGACTTGAATATCATATTTCTAATGTCTCTGCCAAAATTAATACCATTTTGATTGCCTTTGATTGTTACTTACCTTCAAGAGTTAAAGTTAATTTTGAACATTCCCTACTTATGACTCATATTTTATACTGTGTCGAAATTTATGTTTGATGCAATGCATCAAATTTAAATAGAATAAAACAAATAGTTAATCGCATAATAAGATTTGTTTTTAGTCTGAGACTTAATGATCTTGTTTCTGTTTATGTCAAAGAAATGTTAAAATGTTCTTTTAATGATTTCATTAAAATAAAAACATTAACAACACTGTTTCGTATTAAAAGATCCAATTAAAGCTTGTTATTAAAAGACTTTTTCAAATTTTCTAGGTCCACACGTAATCAACAGCTAATTATCCCTAAGATTAACTACTCTTCCTTTGAAAGATCATTTCATTTCAATTGATCCAAAAAGTTTTAATTCCTCCGTTGTAAGTTTTAAACATAAATTAATAAATTCTTACAATTAAATTTTACCAGGATTTTTTCCTAAAGAATCATATTACTAAATTATAATATTTACTTAATTTTAGTATATTGTTGAATGTTTTAATATATCTTCAACAATAACTTATATATGTGTAGGAACACAACACACGACGGTAACGATATTTTCATACAAATTTGACATAAGTTATCGTTCAACGACAATGCCGCTGAGATAAAATTTATTTTATTTTCTTGTCGGTTTTCATTATTCTCTCACATTTAGTCTCTCACTCTCCTAACAATATTGCCAGAAATATAAGTATTTTATAAGCATTTGAATTCACAATAATAGCAAAGGCACATTATTTATATAAAAATAGAACAAAATTTCAGAAATAAAAATATTAAAAAAAAAAAAAAAACTGATGCATGTATGTACGTAAATGAAAAACATAATTGAAAAGGTTAAAAATATGAAAATAAAATTGATTGAAAAAATAACTGAAAAGGTGAAAAATATGAGCCCATGTCTCATCTTAAGTCAGTCATCATTTATTCTTCGTTCCGCTCTTCAATTTGTGTGAAGGTTTTGAAAAGAAATATTGAATCTCTTACAAGGTTAACCAGTCCAATAGACTCTAATGCCATGGATATGTTAAATGTACTTAATATTCTTTACGTTTCATCGAGTTTTTAATAGAATTTATCTTATTCATTTAAATGTAATAAAATATTTTAACACAATATTTTTGAAAACAAACACAAAGCTGAAATGAAAATAAATATTATGAATGCCGTCAGAGGATCGTCGTTATTTTGTTTACTTACTCTCAGCAACGATAAATCGTTCCGTTACCGTCGTCTGTTGTGTTTCTACACTATTATCTGTTTGATTATATTAATCACATATGGCCCTATGGGCTCGACTAAATGAATAAATAAAATAAAAAAAAAAAATAAAAAATAAATGTTCATGGTACAATTCCAGTAAAAAGCCACTGATCAGCAAACAAAATAATAAAAAAAAAGATAAATTCGCTTATGAGTACAAGATAAGGATTTTTTTTTTTTTGAAAAGCTGTTTTGTTTGCTAATGGGTAGAAAATTAATCTTCTTCACTCTGACGCCCTATCATATGTGTGGTGAACACCAAGCCAAGAGCTTCTACAACGGCCTATCGTGAAGCATGGAGGTTGATCAGTAATGGTATGGGCTTTTCTGCCGGCTGTTGAGCCGGGGAGTTTGCGTGTTATTAATGGAAATATGGATCAGATGATGTATTTGGAAATTTTCACAAATAATTTAAGAGAATAAAATTAGAAATTTTGAAAAATGTTTATTATTAACAAGATATTGATAATAAGCACAAAGGGAATGTGGTTTATATACAACTCCTTCATTTGTTGAAACGTTGGACCAGTTTGGTTGCGGCTATAAAAGAAGAATGGAAAAAACTTGATCCCCTGGCTATAAATTAATCTAATCTAATCTAATAGTCTAATTGAAACCAGTAAGGGATTGCCTATAAATGTGAATGTGAGTCCTTTGTTTTTGCTTATTGATGTCTTCGAATTTGATATTAACACACTATTATCCAATGTGTCACGCTGGATGACAAACTCTTATTTTCGTATTAATTCTTTTTAAATGATTCTCAATCTATCTTCCACTGTGAATAATCTATCTATCACAATTGATTATCAAGTTATTGATTTTGTTGATCATATGAAATGTCTTGGTGTTACTTGGATTAACTGACCGTATAAGTTGTCTGATTTCAAAAGTTGTTTTCAGTTTAAGAAGTCTGTAGGCTTTGAATTTATATTTGCCCTTCGACATAAGAAAAATTTTTGCTCATTCTTTATTAATGTCTAATATTTTGTATTGTGTCGAGGTTTATTCTGGTTGTAGGGCCGAAGACATAAATAGGTGTGTCTTTTTTTTTGTTTATAAATTAAAAATTCATGATCATGTTTATATATATGTGAATAATTTTTTGGGGTGTAGTCTTATAAACTACATTAAAATTTGATCACTTTTATTCTTCTTCTACAATGTGTGTTCGCAAACTGTCCATGTTCATAGACACTTAGTTTATAAACCATTATAAATTTGTATGAATTAATATTTATTTTTATGGCTTAACATAATTAATGTTAGTTAAAGCACCGCAATGCCACAAAATGTTGCCTCATGAAAGAACTTTGTCAGGACTAAATTATAAAAGGTGAATTTTTAATAGAACGGTTTTCTTCCAAAACCGAAGTTTCCTATTAAGCTAAAATATCTCGATTAGTCATTTCCCTTAAACCCATCTTCAAATCAACGTGAATTTTTTTTTTACCATAATTAATTAACCTAAAAACTATATATAAAAACTTCATCTTTAAATAAACATGAATTATTTTTATCTTTAATTATTACTTGAAATAATTAACCTAAAATTTATACCAATTTACCCGAAATTTAATAAATTGAAGGAAACATAAAGGAAAGAAATTACATTTATAAAGTTTTACTTACCATCAATCATTTGAAGTGCACTAAAAGAGGTGAGCAAAATTGTTCCTAATCCTCGTATGTATTGAAATCACCTTTTATTAATCCCTAATTTCTTTGCATGCCAACTAACAATTACAATCATTTTATTGAGTGACTGTAATTGCAGAGCAATCAAAGAATTGTCTCTTATACCTTAGCTGCTGCATTGTAACAACAACTTAATACAAACCAAATTGTATTCACAAACATTTCAATTTCTTGCAGACTGGCAGAAACCCACAGCTTCTAATTCCTGTTAGAAATCGTTTAATCTATGAAAGGTCCCTTCATGTTTGGGCTGCCAGTTGTTGAAACTCTACCACGCTCCTTAAGAGAACTCCACTTAACACTTTCATTTAAGATTAGGTCTGTCGAAAATTTTATTCATTTAAAGTTAACTCTGTCGAATATATAATATATATTTCTTTTATTGCCTTATTTTGATAAATTGTTACTTATTTATAAGTTTGTTGCCTACTCATGTACACCAGTCAATACTAGTAGTCCACCAACTATAAATGACCCTAAAGGCTCGCTATTAACTTTTAACTATTAACTTAAAAATTTTCTGCTAATGATTGATAGAAAGGAATACATTTTCCTTCTACGAGTTTAATGTTTAAATCAAATGCGACTACTTGTAAAAATATTGAAATCGCGTTGCTGTAATTTTTGAAATCTTTGGTAAAACTATATTTCTGATAAATGCAAAATTTAAATCTTTAGAAGAAGTTTTAATATTAAGTAGTAATACATCTTACAGTTTACAAGAGCAATAAAATCGTTAACTGGGAAAAAGGTAAATAAATTTTTTCATATTCAAACTCTCTCTTATGCAACAAAAATATTTGAAGGTTTTTTACAGTAGCAAAATGTATAAATTTTAATTCTACCTTAAAAAAGGTTAATAAATTTAGTTAATACAAATTAAAGGATAATTTTATTTATTTATTCATTTATCTAACCGAGCCCTTCATAGGGTCATATATTGTTAAAAGTATTAAAAAAAAAATGTGCGATATAAATTAAGCTTAAATTACAATCAAAACTTAAATATGTAAAAAAGGTAAAAAATAAAACATTGAATTTTAGTGATATACTATAAGTTAAATGTAATAACCGGAGTACCGAAATGCTCTCTCACTTCTCACACATGTAATGTAATAGAAATTGTTACAATTTGTGACCGATTATGGCCTTTTAAAATTATTTTCTTTTTCATTTTATTTTATTTATTTATTCACTTATTTAACCGAGCCCTTCATAGGGCCATATATGGTTAAAAGTATTTAAAAAAGGAAAAATGTGCGATATAAATTAAACTTAAATTATAATCAAAACTTAAATATGTAAAAAAAAAAGGTAAAAAATAATACATTGAATCGTAATAAAAATATATATATATAATAAAGGAACATTATTCTATTGGAAAGCTAAGAATTCGCGAAAAAGATATTTGGATTTAGGCAAAGAAAAAGAGAAAACCTTGAGATAGTTGGGTAGGGGGTCCCAGATACGTGAGACTCTGACAACGAAAGAATAAATATTCAACCCATACCATAACAACAAAACACCATGATTTTTTGTTGTTATCATTGTACTTCTTCGTCTTCCACGTATAATAATGTGCAAGATCGTTTGCCTTCTCATGTGCCTTTAATTTCAAGAGCGGCGCATTTTAATTAGTAGGCACACAAAAAACTAGCTCCTACTCATGTGTATGTATACAAATTTTGGCACGTGTGCTACACATTCATGAGTAAATTCCTACTTTGGAATGTGCTCATCCAGATCCATTTAAACACTTCATTTTAATGAATTTAATGTTTAATGACATGATAAGTGCAGATGTTTCTAAATTAACATTAATGAGCGTTTTTTTTTTTTGGCAGTTATTAGCATACATTCTTCGGCATAAAAGCAACTCAAGTTATTTTTCCTTTCAGTTCTTTCAATTCGGAATACCCAAGAGGAGGAGCCTCCAGATCCACAGTTAATGCGTTTAGACAACATGTTGATCGCTGAGGGTGTTGCTGGTCCCGAAAAGGGTGGTGGTGGGGCTGCTGCTGCTTCTGCTGCTGCTGCAAGTCAAGGTAAGCATTTACTTTTAGAAATTGAAGAATTTAATAACTGTTCTTATTTCTAACAAAAAAGTAGGTTCGTCTTTGTCTATCGATGGTGCTGATAATGCAATTGAGCATTCAGATTATCGTGCAAAATTAGCACAAATTCGCCAAATTTATCATCAAGAATTGGAAAAATATGAACAAGCGTGTAATGAATTCACCACACATGTCATGAATTTGTTACGGGAGCAAAGCCGTACAAGGTAAATATATAATATAAAGAAAAATATATAATTAAATCCATATATTTTTTAATATCTTTAAGGCCAATTACCCCTAAAGAGATCGAGCGTATGGTTCAAATCATACATAAGAAATTTAGTTCCATTCAAATGCAATTGAAACAGTCAACTTGTGAAGCAGTTATGATATTACGCTCTCGTTTCCTTGATGCCAGACGCAAGCGTAGAAACTTTAGCAAGCAGGCATCAGAGATATTAAATGAATACTTTTACAGTCACCTAAGCAACCCTTATCCTTCAGAGGAAGCGAAGGAAGAATTGGCCCGTAAATGTGGCATAACAGTGAGCTTTGGAAAAAAAAAATAAAATAAAAATTTGTAATTTCTCTTTTTAAAGGTCTCACAAGTTTCAAATTGGTTTGGAAATAAACGAATTCGTTATAAGAAGAATATCGGAAAAGCTCAGGAAGAAGCAAACCTATATGCTGCTAAGAAGGCAGCTGGAGCTTCTCCTTATTCTATGGCAGGACCACCCAGCGGCACCACTACACCTATGATGTCACCAGCTCCTCCCCAAGATTCAATGGGTTATTCTATGGGTTCCGGTGGCTACGATCAACAGCAGTCTTATGATAATAGCATGGGAGGCTACGATCCTACTTTACATCAGGATCTTAGTCCTTGAGGTCGTTATTTTGATAACAAATATTAAGCAGTGCATTTGGCCACTGTATCCCAACTACCACACTAATTTGTAGTATTTATTTTTTACATGCTTCAATGGGATTTATAAAGTTTAATATTAGTAGATCAATTATCCTTTTCTTTAAAATTGATTGTGCTTTATTATTTGTTTACTTTTACCTTAATAATTATATAGAATTTAAGATAATTGGGGAAATGTATGGATCTTACTTTTTTACGTAGTTGTCCTCTAATGTTTGATATGAAACATTTTAAATTCACAATTTTTTCTCAAGTGCGTTTATGCTGCATATTCGTAGTTTCTAGTTTTAAGTACGTACTAAAATTAGCAATAAGGTTAAAGTATACTTGAGAAAAATAAAAATCGTATGTATACTGAATAAAATTTTAAATATATATATATATATATATATATATATATATTGCGTCTAAACCAAACTAATTTTGTCAATACACAGAATATTGACTCAATAAAAGTGCATGTATGAACACACTTTAAAAAGCAAAGTGACTTATGCCACTTTCAAACGGCTCATATATATATATATATATATATATATATATATATATATATATATATATATATATATATATATATATATATATATATAACATAAATTTTTTTAACACGTATACGAGAAAAATTAAAAATTAATTTTTCCATTTCTTTAAAAATCTTAATTCAACTAACAGAATTCTGTAAGTCTAGAAAACAGTAAAAAACGAAAAGTAAAATCCTCGTTCAGTTTACACTAAAAAATGTATACAACGCATAAATTACTAAATATTTAATTAAATTAACAATATCGATGCAATATTTTTTTAGGTTTAAATGTATTAAGCCAACAATAATTAAAGTGAAAAAATAAATCAGCAGCTATAAAAAATTAAAAAAAAATTATTCGCTTTTAAAATTTAAGAACATTTATACGATGATTTTTTAGTTCATAACACTAAAAGTGCAAATACTTTAATTTTTTTTAAATGTTGATAAAAAGATTAAAATTTTTTAAATAAAACAACGAAAAGAATAAAAACCCTTTAAAATTAATTGTGTACAAAAGAATGAAGACTTTAAAAAGTTGTTTTTAAAATGGTCAAATATAAACCAATGAGTTTTGGATTTAATTTAAAAACACGTTTTAAAAACATCGTGTAAATGCTGCTTCAGTTTATAAATAAAAATAAAAGAGTTATGTATACGGAAAATAAATTTTAAATATATATATTAATTTAAAGTTAGAAATTCATTTTTAAACAAAAATTACAGGCATCGATAAAAAAGAAATATAAAAGCGTTTATTAAAAAAAGTGAAAAAAAAATAGCAAAAAGGAATAAAATGCTTTCTTAACTTAATTAATTATTGTAAGGATGTCGCAAAGAACTTATTTACAATTTTATTACTTGTTTTCAAAATTCAGTCTTCAGTTGTTTAAATCATTGCAGATTTTACACAACAAATTTATCAGGCGGGTTACTCTGTATTTCGATTCGAAAGAAAACACTTTCGAAACGCAATGTATAAGCCATAGCAATTCGAATGACTTTCTTTTCGAATCGAAATACACAGTAACCTTCCAGTTCCCGTCATGGCGAAATCATGTACCTGGTGGTGGCAGTGGCGAGTACGTTCATTTTCGCCGTTGATGAAAATATCAAACATGGCGAAATAATTTACCAGGTGGTCTTAATAACCTAGGTGTTTTTTGTTAACGTTCGACGTTGTCAAAATTTTCAAATAAATTCAAAAATAAAAAATGTTCAAATTATTTGAAAATGTAAAAAGTTGTAAGTTTTTTAAAATTAAATTTTGGATCCAAAAAATGAAATGTGAGGTATTGCTGTATTACAGGATAAAGAAACCAACTCGGTATAACTTCATTTAATGTACCAAATGATAGAGATAAATTAAATTGGACTTCATTTTGCTTAGCCATTTTTGACATCAACGTGGTGCTCTATGGCGAAAACTACTGAATTCGCCGTCGCGACCACCTAGTAATTAATTCGCCTTGGATGTACTTTGCCTTGTACCAAAGCGAATAAATATACGGTGGGAGGTATGGCGAATTCATCAGTTTTCGTCAGTAGCCTAACTGTCAAACTCTATATGTATAAAAAATCTGTATCAAGGCGAATAAATACCAGGTGGTCGCAATGGCGAATAAATTAATTTTGCTCAAAACCTGAAACGTCAAACTCCAATATAAAAAATTGAGTATAATTTTTTTTTATATGGTATCTGACATTTAACGTTTCGGCGAGAATCAATGAATTCGCTTTTGAGACCACCTAGTATTATTTCGCCATGATCTGCATACTATTTTTTTTATATGTAGTTTGACATTCAAGCTAACGTCGAAAATTAGCGAATTCGCCATTGATCCCTCCGTATATTATTGCGCCCATGGCGAAGTAATACTAGGTGGTAGCCTTTAGGAGCCTTTCGTTGGAAATATCATCGTAGGAGTTTGCTTTTCGAAACTTTGGAGTAAAGTTTTTTGTTGCGAAAGCTGAAATCGCGCATGTTCATCAGCCCTGTGGTTAGGGTTTCTCAGATTTTTTTTGAGCGCAGTTGCAATATTTAATACTACGCTTCCATCTTGATTGCTTTCCTTAAATAAGAAACAGAAAAATCGGGATTATTTACGGACGTCGTACATATGTACGTTGATTCGGTTAAAGTCCTAAGCACCGTGACCATACAATGAACATTTTGCACATTGGATAGAGCCTTTATTTCCCCGAAAATACCCTATTTTCATTATTTCACATTTTGAATCATGTTTTCTGTCAAACTCGAATAAATTCAACGCATCATCATCCAAATAAGATCTTTTAGTTGTAATTTCCCTAACACTTACTAGATTTATATTCTCTGTTATTTAAGTTGTCAATCGAGGTAGACTAAATAAAAGCACTTTAAAAACTTCGTCGTCTTTTATCTCGTGAGTGCAACAGTAAAACTTTCTGTCTTTAAGAATTTTAATCTCTTTATCGTAGTGAGACAGCAGTTGAAGGTTAGTTTTGTTCCAAGATGCATTTTTAAATATATAATATAATATACTTTGATATAAATAATAATTCTTCCACAAAAACCAAACATATAATGCTCTCTAAATAATCCAAACTCAGTTAAAAAACCTTCGATGAAATCCACTACTTCTTTTATTGAAATTTCTTCTCAGCCTTCCTATATCTGAATATTTTATATATATGGAATTTGACAGTCGTGTATACCAGACAAAAATACTGAGTTCGACGGTGCCACCTGGTAATTGATTCGCCTTGGCTACTGCCACTTTAAGAGTAAATTCACAAAGAGAAATTATTATTCTCAGCGAACAATTTGTTCTCATCTCACAAAAAATTCCTGCATCCATATAGTCAGATTCTATTTATAAAATCTACATTTTTCATCACATAATTCGTATTTTTAATTGGCTTATCGTTATCAGCCGTTGATATAAAAAAATATAATGGCACTTTAACTTCATACACTGTGTATCACTTTCTTTAGTACCTTCTTCAGTTGATATTTAAATCAAAAATAACTACTTATGTATTTACAAGACAGATTTAAAATATAGAAGTCAAAGCGAACTTGGCTAATTTGCCGATGTACCTACATTTTAAGTCGACCTTAAGCATAGGTTTTTATCAAGGCGAATCAATACCAGGTGGTCGCAATGGCGAATTCATTAATTTTGATCAAAACCTGAAATGTCAAACTATACATAAAAAATTGAGAATAATTTTTTTTATATGGTGTCTGACACTTAACGTTTCGGCAAAAATCAATGAATTCGCTATCGAGACCACCTAGTATTATTTCGCCATGGTTTTTATTTATTTCTTAGTTGAATTGTCATCACAAAAAATACCCAAAATTATCGCCTCTCGCATTTGAAAATTTTTATTGGCAAAAAGGATTTTTTATTGCCATGTTTGGCGAGAAATCGTCATAACTGACAACACTGGTTGGCATAGCTGTCTAAACTCTGAGCTTTTCAGTTGCTGCTGCGATTCAGTCTGTTAATGAAAATCATCATCGAAGTTCTTCAGTAGTAGCAACTTCAACTTGTTCGACAGTTACTTTGATTGTTTGAACAGCATGCATTTTAATGACTAAACCTCTGAAACGTGGCTTAAAGCTGAATAATACAACTTGGCAAGTACTTCAAGAGCTGACTGACCACCTACATGAAACAAGTTAAATACGAAGGTAATAAAATGTTTTCAATCGACGGGTTAGTTCATTTCACGCAGGCGATTTTATCTTTATCACCTGAACTTTTTGAAGAAAATTCTAATTAACTGTGTATTTTAACGAGCCATTTTAACCAAGATCCGTTGGAAAACCTGTTTACACACTGCGAAAATCCCTCAGTTAATGAATTTAATATCGCAGTAGCTATGCTGTTATCCTTAAAAATAACTCAGTTTAGCTCCACATCAAATTGTGCAAATGACGATGCGATATTTTTACCCATTGAGTTTCAAACAATTTTAGAAGATACTCAAAGGACTGGTAGTATATTCGTAAGTACTCACACCCCTGAAATAATGTCGCAGATACATATATACGATGAAAATAAAGAATATTTTAATGGAGATGCCGATTGCTTTACATCCTACAATTTGCCAATAGAATTAGCATCAGGTCGATGTTTTCTTATAGACATACATAGCACAACGAATATCTTGCGTTAAATGTCGTATGGATATAATTAAACCAGAGCAAATTTTATCGAATCCCTCAGAAATGTTTGTTCATGCAAAAAATCAGAAAAAGAATCAGACTTTGGAAGTTTGTGTGCCCTATCCGACTTATTTTTGAAGTTTGTAAAATTCATATAAAAGTCTTCGAAAACATATTTTCAAAGAACAAATTAATGAAAAACACAAAAAAAAAATTATTGTTGAGTAATGTCAATTGTACCAAAAAAACACTTTGTTCCTTTTGGTTTGAGGAGAATAATAATAATGTGTGTTATAAACACAAGATGAAGATGCTGATTTTACTAGTCGTTATATTATTACGCAAACGTTCTGCATTGGAAACATATCAATACAAATCATCCAGTATTGAAAAGTTAAAATTTTGAATCAATAAGCTTGATAAGTAAAATTAATAAACAAACAAAACAAAAAAGTGATAAAAACGTGTTTTATTAAAACTTCGTTTCATACAAACCTGCATGACCATATTGTAAGTACATATGTAACTAAATTATCTTAAAAAGGGAATTTTAATTCGTTGCGAATAAATATAGTTTCATATGCACGACAATACAATACATTTTTACCCCACAATGGATAAAATGTCCCTTTAAGTAAATCAATTTTATGAAAGAAATATTTTGGTACCTAATGCCCGCACTGGAATTATGAATCATTTGTTAGAAAAACCTTTGTTTGAGATATTGTTAACAACTTTTTACCCCTTTTCAAATAGGTAGATTAATTTTTATTGTTGTAACTTAACTTGTAATTATTTTTTTAACGCTGCACATTTTACACATACCTACAACAGCAACATAATGGATTTTTTCAAATAGCAAAATGGCAAAAAAATCCTAGAATTTTTGACATACATATGTATGTAAATTGAAAATTGTGTACATATACATCGGACATATTTTGTATATAGTATGAATATATATGTACATTGGCATAATAAACTTAACAAAAAACTTAATAATAAATATATACAACTAAGTTCCTTATTTTATTACCGTTGTTTTGGATTTCATTATAAACATATTAAGTATTTACAAGAATAAGTATTGAAAAAATGTCTACATAATTTTGGGCATAATTAGTTCGGCACGATTATGCATATTTAAAAAAAAATATACCAACAAAAAAGTATAGGTACTTAGCCTACAATAACGAAAAAAGTAACATGTTATGTTTTCAGGTGAATCTTACGAGCAATTTTTAAATAATTAGGAAAAATAGAATTCAGAAATATAATTTTAACAAGCACTTTCTTCTTCACATATATGAACGTATGTATGTATGTGCATTTTTATTGTATGTAAAATGTCTGTTTCTTCTCTCTCAATACTTCCCATCAACAAAATATATCTTATGAACATCCACACAAACACACATTTGTATACGCATGTGTGTATGAATCTGCTCATGTTTACAAATATGCATTGTGCTCTCTTGAGTTTTGGCTGCGCTCACATAACATTTTCCCTCTTGTCTCTTACGCCCGCTATCAAAAAGAAGGTCATAATTTCTGGTTTTTTAAAAGTTCAGAGTGCAACATCTTTATAAATTTACCGTCTAGAATGGAAAAGTATAAAAATATAAAAAAGAAAAATATATGTATGTACACATTTCAATTCTGGTATGTCAACTGTTTTTACTTATTAGTTCCATAATTGCTTTGAGCAACATTATGAAAAGTGCAAAAAGACCCTCTTTCATCTGCACATCTTTAAATGAACAAACCTAACTTAAATGCGTTATTGCATGTACGATGTGTATGTATATACAATTGATTATATGATTGTATGAAATTGCAAAAAGCTTTAGAAGAGGCTAAATGCGGTCTGGAAAAGTGCCAAGTGCTCAATGCAAAATGTGATGGAAATAAAAAATTAAAATACGAACGGAACTTCATTTTATTTTTTCGTCAATTGTATTTTGCCTAACTAATTAAAGTAAGACAGTGTAGACAGCAAATAAAATGACATTTTCTGTTTGATTTTTTAACAACTAGACCAATTATAATTGAAGTAAAAAAGCTTTAACTTAAATATGAGCAAAGTTTTGAAGCCTTTTAAATAAAAAAGTTAGAAAGATTTTATTATTTTATTTAGTAAAAAAAGAAAAAAATTACCATCAGACGTAACATTTTTAAATTTTGTTTTTAATTTTTTCCTTTTTGATGAAATGGTTTTAACTAAACTTAATTTTAGTTGGCTCAAAAGAGAAAGCAATTCGTTTTCGTATTAGTGTGTTCTTGGCTATAATGCAATCACATAAATAAAACTTAGAGCCACAAGTTGTAGCAACTGGTTACGTTAAAAACAAAAGATTACTAATTTTCTCGTCTACTGTGTTTATTATTTTCAGTGAGCGAATACTTGTTAGTAAGCTGCTGATTGTTGCTCGATTTGGTGGTGTTTTTAGCATAACGCGCATGACTGTTTAACTTATTTAACAAACGTGAACAAAACAATTCTACTATATAGTGATTATAATAAAAAGTAAACAAAACGACTGTTAAAAGAGAATATCTGATAACTACATTAAATTAAAAAAGTAAACATAAAATTAACTTAATGTAGTTAAAGGTGTGTAGAGAAAAATTATAATATATACATATACAGAAAAGCACACATACTCGCGCATATATATATATATATATATATATATATGAACATACATTCATTCATGTGTATGCATACAGTAAAATGTTAATATTTTGGAGTGAGGAATGTCTTTAAAATAATATTAAGTTAATATTGTCGTCATAACAAAAATATTTTCGTTATATCTATGTACAGATGTACATATACAAGCAAGTACCTATAGAAAATATGTATAAAAAAATTTAACTGCGTGGCATTTTCGAAAATTAAATATAACTAATATTTTTAGGTGAAAATTATATACGTTTTTAACTTATAGTGTAATATTTTAAAATACGATAATAATTCCAAGTCCAATACAATAAATTTTTGTTTAGAACTCAGCGCTAGTAAAAGAGCAGCCATCTTAGAAGGTGTGGTATTCTTTAAAAAACAGCAAAAACCTGTTGAATGTAGATACAACTTTGTAGGCTTAGATACATACAAAAAAATTCAATCATAACATTTTTTATAAGTTAAAAAGAAAGAAGTCATAATAAAATCAAATAAAAATGAAGGTAAATGAAACATAAACATGTGCGTATCTCTTTGAAAACTGTTTAACAATTATTTAGCCTCAAGCCAAATAAATGCACATCCACGTCAGGTGGATATTGAAAGATATCGCGAAATATAGAATTTATCGCAATCTATACATATAATAAAACTGTAACAGTGTCTGCTGGTGTGGATAGTAGTAGATATGGAACACAAAACCTTGGTTCAAATGTAAAATAAAGCACCCAATTTTACTAGTATAATAATAACAGTCGTCAGTATATTTTATGTTTTTAGATGGAAAACTTTTAAAACTATTTAAAAAACTCTACAATAAATATTTAAGAACACACTTTTCTAAATTTCAATCTTAAGAAAATTTGAAATGACACGCTGACGAAGTCGTTGCCACTAGTATTATATAAGTATAATCATTTTAGCTCTTGAATTTATTTAACATATCAACATAAAAAAAAATGTATGTACGTATTTTAACCAATCGACACATAAAGAAAATAATAATAATAAACGGTATTGTGAAGTAAGAACAGTTAAGCATTAAAAAAGACACAAAAACAGGTTCCGGCAAAGCATTGCAAACCAACAAAATAATCAATCAAATTTCTTAAGCTCAATAGTCAACACCGCAACCAAAAAGTTTCGAATTCTTCTTGTTATTTAGGTTTCTGCACTTATATATGTACGTATAAACCTTACAGGAAATACAAAGATGGAAGAAAAATAAACTAATACACGCTCAAGAATACCCGAACCTCAAACATAAGTTTTAAAGAAATATTTGCTCTTGTCAAGTTTGTTGTCTAAGTCTTTTGTTATGTTTAGCATTTACTTTTTGTTTCTTCCCTTTTCTATTAATATAAAATTTGTGTTTAAAAAGAATTAATTTACAGGTGGCCTTAATAACCCAGCTGATTTTTGTTTATGTTCGAAGTCGTTGTCAAAATTTTAAAATAATTAAAAAAAAAAAAATGTTTGAATAATTTGAAAATGTTAAAATAGTAATTTTTATTAAATTTAATTTCAAAACCAAAAAATGAAATGTGAGGTATTGCTGAATATACAGGAGAAAGAAACCAACTGAGTAAAACTTCATTAAAAGTACCAAATTTTTATAGAAGGATAAATTAAATACGGCTTACTTTTTAGTCAGCCATTTTTTAAATTAACGTGGTGCTCTACAACGGCGAAAACTAACGAACTCGCCATTGCGACCGCCTAGTAATTAATTATTAGCCTTGATTTGTATTAATCATTATTTTTACCTGAAGTTTGTATTTTTTCATTACTGTCTTATATTTTTATGTTTGGCAGCCTCATGGCGAAATAATATACGGTGGGAGTGATGACATATTTACACATATTTTTTATATATGGAGTTTGAGAGTGATGTATATCAGCAAAAATACTTAATTCGCCTACGCTGCCACCTGGTAATTAATTCGCCTTGATACAATTTTTTTATATATGGATTTTGACAGTTAGGCTAACGGCGAAAACACGAAAAAATCGGTATATTTGTTCGCCTTGGGCAGCCTTCTGAAATGTTTAATATTCTTAACTAATATAATTTAGAATCAGGTCACATCGCGAGTATCTAATAATTTTAATGTCATCTATATATTGAATATGTAGTAAGAAAACTAATCTTTTTACGCTCTTTATACATTTTTCTTATTTTTTTCTTAGCTTTAATTAGTTATTCTGATATATACAAGTTTGTTACACTCAAGGCAAATTGAATACTAGGTAAAATTCATAGCCCAGGTGATCGAATTCGCTTTACAAATTTTTCCTAACCAAAGTCAAAAATTGTTTACATTTTGTTGACGCGCCATTTAAAAACACGAAAAAATGTTTAGTTTTAAAATCGGGTAAATTTTTTTAAATAATTCATTTTTTTTTAAATAGTGAATGTGCAAATAAACCATTGTGTGATGAGTAACAAGAGTGTGTGCCCAATTGCAAACAAAAAACAACATTTATTGAAAAGAAATTATTTCAAAATATATGTATGTATGTATGTATGTACATTTATAAAAAATATTTGAAGAAATATTTTACTGGTTTGTAAAATAAGAAGTGCGGGAGTGGAACTTTGTTCAAAATGCCGAAAGACACCAAAGGAAAAATGAAATGAAGTAGAATTTGTTCAGTAAGTTTTATTTTCTTCTGTTTTTTTATATCATTCATCACTGTTTAAGGCCAGGATTGACTATCATACTCAGTCGTACGATCTGTCAAAAGTTGCATGTGTGCTCAAAAAGTATGATAGTGTGGATTAAAAGTGTATGTGTGTGACAGACTTTGACAGATCTGTGCGATTTTATATTCTTTTCAAATAATTCATAAAATGATTTTTTCTATGCGATCAGAGTTGATTTTTTTAAAGATGAGGAGAAAGCAACAACAAAATATTAAAAGCATCTGTTATTTGCATCTTTTTTGTATAAAAGTGTGGCACGTACGTCGCCATTTTGAAACGATTTTAAAAGTAGGACAGAATTCTGTCAGATTTTTGTGCGATTAAATCGTACCATTGTGTATGATAGTGTATCCTGGCCTTTACTGATACGTACACGTAAATTTACACAAACAAAATGCACGCGTTTTTTGTTTTTGTCGTGATGCGGTTACCTATTATTCAATTTGGTTACACTGATTCTTTCGGTTTTAAACGAAATCGAGGTACAATTTAAAAGTGCGTATCATAGCAACAGCTGTTAAAAATTACAATCTTATTGCTAAAGTAAAAAAATTGCTTTAAAATTTATTGTCATATTTTTATTGAGGTAACCCAGGCGAATCAACTTACCAGGTGGCAGCATGGGCGTATTCAGTATTTTTTGCTGGTATACACGACTGTCAAACTCAATATATAAAAACTGTACACATATTTTTTATACATGGAGTTTGACAGTCGTGTATACCAGCAAAAAATACTGAATTCGCCTACGCTACCACCTGGTAAATTGATTCGCTTTGGAGGTAACCTTAACATTTTATATATTGCTTTTTACATAATTTTCACGTCTGTATATTAACCAAAAATATAATCATTCAATGAATAGTGAGCTATTTGCAACTACTAATGATGATCCCAATTTTAATGCCAGTTAGTGCTCTTATTTTCACACAGTGTGATCATTTTAGCTTTTTCAATGCTGGATTGAAATAAATAAACAAAAATGGCTATCACGTAAAAAGTATTTTAGAATTTCAATATGCAACCATGAATTTTATTTACTATTTACTTGTTTGATAATTTAGCTAATCCAATACAACAAGAACAAGTCTTATATTACAGCATTGGGTAGTGATTTGGTGGATAATTACAATTAATAAAGTAAAAAAAAAATTAAATAAAAAACTTAAGTTAAAAAAACAAAACACAAAGATATAATCAAATAAACAAAATATTCAGTGAGGATACTGTTAACAATTTAAAGCTTTAAAAAATTTAAGAAAAATATTGAAATATGGCAGATTTGAATTTGCTTGCATCAAGCCAAATTGAATACTTGGTATACGCATTGTGAAAAGTGAAAAGAGTGTGTGTGCCCAAGAAGTGCAGTTAAAATTTAAAATAAATCAAACAAAAAACAACATTATTTAAAAAGGAAAATATTTCTTTGTGAAACATTTTCAAAAGTTGTTTCCTTTTGTTTAAAAAATATTCATTTATAAAAAAATATTTGAATTTTTAAAAAAGAAATATTTGTGCGGTATGCAAAAAAGTACGAGTGCGGGAGTGGAACTTTGTTCGATATGCCGAAAGGCGCTAAAGGAGCAATGAAATAATGTAGCATTTATTCAATAAATTTCCATTACTTCTGTTTTTTATATTATTCGTCACTGATTACTGACACGTACACGTATATTTACACAAACAAAATACACGCGTTTTTTGTTTTTGTCCTGATGCGATTACCTAGTATTCAATTTGCCTTGGTTCATATGAAGGCAATTTTTTTGGGGGTATCTCAGCTACATGGCAGTAGAATGAATATAATTGTCCCTGTTGCCAATTTATACCTATTTTTATTTTTGTTGGCGGCAATAAACAGTTGTGTGATGTTAGTACTATAAGTCATATAAACTAAGAAGTGCTTAAAAGCTAAGAAGTGCTTAAAATAATCTTGTGTTATTTATTAAAAGAATTATTTATTTATTTAAAGATTTATATTAGTCATTTTATTATTGAAGGCTTTTAAGGTTTAGGTGTATGCATATGTAGTTTCAAGTATTCTTTTAATAAAAAATACTTCAATCGTGATGGCCAAAAAAATACGAAGAAAAACTCTAAATATTTTAAAGGAATGTTTTGCGTGGACAAAATTTTAATTTGTCTATCAGCCCAATTATAAACAGAAATTCCGATAGAAATTCTAATAGCCTCTTACACAATAATCTAAATATCTATTTAATCAAAAAACCGAACTGCTTCTTTGAAAGACGCTAAAAAAGTAATAAATTGACATCACTGAAATACACTAAAATATTTTTATTATGCAGCTCAAGGGGAATCAAACGCTTACAAGGAGTCCACACCTGTTGAATTTATATCTTGATGAAAGCCAAATTTATATCGTGATAGAAATTCAGCCTATGTAGACTTTATTTAAGGCCAAGATTGACTATCATACTCAGTCGTACGATCTGTCAAAAGTTGCATGTGTGCTGAAAAAGTATGATAGTGTGGATTAAAAGTGTATGTGTGTGACAGACTTTTTGACAGATCTGTACGATTTATAATCTTTTCAAATAATTCATAAAATGGTCATTTCTATGCGATCAGGATTGATTTTTTTGAAGATGAGGAGAGAGCAACAACAAAATATTAAAAGCATCTGTTTTTGCATCTTTTTTGTATAATAGTGTGGCACCTACGACGCCATTTTGAAACGATTTTTAAAGTAGGACAGAATTCTGTCCGATTTTTGTGTGATTTAATCATACGATTGTGTATGATAGTGAATCCTGGTCTTTCTTATTATTATTTCATCGTTATTATATAATCATCAGAGCTCGAAGACTAATAAATTCATCATGATATGTAGTCATTTTATATATAATTTTATTTTTGACGTATAATTGACTATATTTTATATTTTATATTTTGACTATAATAAAAATTTGTAATTATTAAAACCAAACGAAGGATCAAAAGATAATATTTATGCAAACTTATTTTGACATATCGCCTTCACAATGATCAATAAAGAGTTATTCATCATAATATTAAATCATCAACGTCTACCCCATTGAACTGATATTAATATAAATTTGACAATATAATAAAAATTCGTCTCGTGTGTACATAGTGTTAAGTGCAAACGCTTAAGTGCAGTACATGTTTTTGACATTTAAAATGCAATTTTTTTTATATGTATCTTAAAAATTAATCAGCTGTCGAACCAAACTCACCTCATAAATATTTGCACCATTAATTTAAGATTAAAAATAAAAAAACGTTAAAACGATTCTTATTAACAAAACTGAGTTTATTTTTCTTATTGTAACGCTAAATTTGTAACAATTTTTATTATATTTCTTTGGTTAATTTTACTTTCAATCTATAATGGTTTTCAAAATTATTTAAGTTATGTATCTGCTTAAGTGCTTAAATCTTTCATGCTTAATAAGATTGTAATAAACAAAAAAAAATAATAATTTTTCATGCTCATTAAGTTATTAAGTTCGACAAACTGTTTGGTATCTGTACACAAAAAATTTGATTAGGCAAAATTTTCAAAAATAAAAACACCCACGTTTTATATTTGTATGCCAGTCAAAATAATGTTTTATTAAAAGGACTTTAATCTGCCACTTTCAATATTCATAGATTTAAGCCACAGCCTAATTTCACAGAATGCTTAATGCACGAGTAGCTGTTACCTTCTAATTAATGGCCACATTATAAAAGCATGTTATTCCAAACTTAATATTAGTTTTAAATAGATATAAAGAATCCTAATGGCGAATGCAGCGATGTGGAAAATACTGCCTTACATTCAGTAAATTTAGGAATAAAAAAAAAATAAAAAAAAAAACAAACGAAATACATAAACTTTTTTAATATAGTTTTATTTGACCTTTTAAGCAATATGTATTTGTCTTTTATATTTATTTTTATTATTTCACTACACCTTTGTGTAGCATCATCATAAAGTAAAACAGTGAAAAAAACGTAATTAAGATTATATTATAATAATATTATATTATATCTTTTCATATAAAAAAGTTTGAAAACAAATGCTAAATTAAAATTTTTTATTTGGTTATAGTAACATACTTATACCAAAAAAGTTTTTAACTTTTTTAAGTTTAACTTATAACTTTTTTAAGACGGATATAGATGTCATATTTATTATTGACTTTTATTTGAACTATATTTTATAAATGAATTACAATTTTATTCTATTTTGGCTTAAGTTCGTTATGTGATAGATTCTAAAAGGAATAGTAAAATTTAGCTACTAGTAAACTGAAATGACAGAGGCGACTAAAATATATACGTTTGATTTAAGGGTCAACCTTTTCACAAATCGAAATAGAAAATCAAGAAAATTGCACCTAATACATTCTATACCTAAAATGTAAGTTCTTTGTTAGTAAGGTATAACAATAACAATTTGAAAAATGACGTCAAGGTAAATAAACTCGCTGTAATAAATTCATGGATAGAAATTTTTTCTTTACTTTTTGGGTAAAGTTCGTGAAAATGAGAGCAATTATAATTTTCCCTTATAAAGAGGCGAAATTGTATAAAAGTACAGGAACACAAAATTTAAATTTTAAACACAAAATAAAAAGTTAAAGGTTTTTGACTGTTTCAACAACAAAAATATATATATATATATATATATATATATATATATATATATATATATATATATATATTTAAATATATACTATATATAGTATATATACATATATATATACTTATATATATATATATATATATATAATTTCAAAAAATTATAAAAAACCAAAGAGGAACATTCGTTACAAATTTGTTGCGTTTATCAGCTCGCAAAGAAGCATATGTGGGATTTTCTGCAAATTTTGCGGATTAATTTAAATATAATTCTCTCTATATGCAGAAGTGTTGTTTGAAGTCTTTGTTGATACAATTTCATTCAAATAATTTGGAATTCTGTTCCTCTTTTGGCATTCAAAAATTTTAAAAAGATCCAACAAAAGTGATTCTACTAAGTCGGAATCATGTTCAACAAGGTCTAGGATGTCGTCGCAGTCACTAGAATAACTTGAACTCTCTAACAAATCTGCAACGCTTTTCGTGTAAATTGTGATCCCACGGATTTCCAAAGTAAAGTAAAGAAACAGACCTATTATAAATTACAATGTCAAAGTAAATTTTGTGTATCCTTAACATTTTTCTTTTTGGTATTCAAAATCTCTCTATATGGAATTTAGGAATTATTAAAAACTCAAAATTTTTGTGAATCTTTTTTCATGGTTCAATACGAGATATATTGCTTAAGTAATTTTTTAATTTATATTTTTAAAATTTTTAATATGTTTTGCTTTTTATGGAGCTTTATGTTTTTCTTTTGTAACGCAGCAAGTGTTGTTGTCTGTCTTTAAGTATTGGAATGCGGTCAATCATGTCAGCCGTAAAAAAGTTTGCTTTATTGTGCTGCGAAAACGCTCTTATGTTTAAAACCATTGAGAGAATAGGAGCATATTTAGTGAGCAATATTTTTATTAGCAGTTACACTTTAGAGAGTTGACAAAATCTTGTTTTATGTAAAATATAGCATTCCATTGTTACTACATTCTGTTGTTGTTTTCAATAAGAGATTTACTTCTTTGAAAAAGTTTTCTGCGAAAAGTAAAAAAAAAATCATTAATATACCTACTTGAATAATAATATTATTATTATTATTATATTATTATAAATATACACATACAAACTATTATCTGTGTTTTTCGACACATGGTTTTATTGTTTTATTTTATATTTATATATGTATGTATATGTTTTTAGAGATTATACCTCTTCTGTACAGGTGAAAGCTATTAACAATTTCATGTCCATAAATTTTAAGTATAAATGTAAACATAATGAAAATAATTTAATACAAAATTTAAAATTTATATGGAATCACTATTTTAAGGGACTTATGTATCCTGCTTGATTTCTTAAAAAAATGTATTTTCCGCAACTAACATTTTGGATATTTTCACATGAAAATCATCATTAAAAAATAAGTAGTATAATAGTTTATTTTGGAAAAGGCAAACCCAGATGCCACTGCTTGTATAGCGGATCAGTGGATTTATTTATGTTTTGTTTAGAAACAGTCGATCCTTATGTCTAAGACTTAATTTATAAATGATCAACCTAGAATGAATTCAATCAAGCAACAAATATATAAAAGTATATATATAAGATAAAAAAACATACACACAAAAAGAAAGATACTTGAAGCAATATCCGCAGGCAAATTCTTTAATACAAAATTTGAAATTAAATTTTTTTGGAATCAATATTTTAATTATGTCATTTTTTTAATGAATCAAGTACGATTAACATCAATAAATTTAAACATTTACCCTTATTCTATTTAGCGTAATCAATAAGAAATGATGTCGTTTTGCGTCGATTGTTATAAATCGGTATGCCCATTATCAATATTAAATTTTATCGATAAGCGTCGAAGCATTTTTGGTATGCCGTACGCAACGTTAATGACGGCATGGATTGAAATTGGCTCTGATTTTATTGTCGGTCTGGTTTGTATTTAAACAGTTTTAGTGTTTTTGGTTTTTTACAATAGCGTAATTTTAAATTAAAATAATGAAAAAAGAAAAAAAAAAAAATTACCAAAAGTATCCAATTTAATAAACTAGTGGAGAAGATGGAAAAAATCCACCACTTGCCAAGGGTTTTCAAAAAGGCGGTCTTTCCAGTGACTTCAAAGAACAGTGGGAAAGAATTGCAACGATATTAAATGCCCTTCGTCCAAGAGCAGATGATGGTTGGCAAAAGGTAAGATAAATAGTTATAAAAAGATTATTGTACAAAAAAAATTGTTTTAAAAAATTTATAGTGAAGAAAAAACTAGTGGCAAATAAGGTAGAGTGTACGTCTACTGGGGGCGGAATTTATAAACAAATGTTACGAAGCCCCCTAGAAGAATCTGTGGCAAATCTGCTTTAATTTCAGAAGCAACTAAACCCTGAAGGAGCTGTTCAGGGAGTGCAGTTAATTGAATGTGAGAATTAAAAAAAAGAAGCTGTTAAAAGTAATGAATTGGTTCTTGAAAATGAAAAAAAATGAAAGTCCTTTAACCTCTTCTCAGAGCAGCGAAAATTGCACTCCTTTAAAAGTAAAGGAAAAATCTACTTGAGGAAACCGGAATCATCTAACGACCATTATGAATTGCTCCAAAAGTACAGTGATGAACAGGCGCAGATATAAAAGGAAATTAATAATTCAATATCGTCAATGAAACGAAGCCTAAAAGACTTAAGTAGACAGCAAAAAATTTTAGTAGAAATAGAAAAGAAGAAATATTAATTAATGTTGGAAAAAAAAGATAAAAAGAGCAGCATGATGCCGAAGTTAAAAGAATTAAATTATTAATCAAGAAAAAAAAAATTGCATGTGTTGGACAAAAGCTAGAAATTTTTATGTTGTTCTTTCAACCATTATAATATAAGTGACCATTATAACAATAATCTACACAATGTATTTTAAGCTTTTATGAATTTTTTTAGTTTTGTTGCTTATGTTTTTAGTACATATCTTGTATTATGTTTGAGAGAAAATAAATTAATTGAAATTAAAAAAGATTCTTTTTATTTCATCTATTATATGAGTTGCCTCAGAACCTTGTATAAATTTGGCCTCGTCAAACATTTCGATATAATTTTGTACTTCATTTACTTCATCTGGAATATGTAAACCATATTGAATACATATGTATATTGTTAAGTGCAGCGCAAACAACGGGGTATAATGCAACTGACGAGCGCCAAGAAGGCAGGTGTGTTGACCTGACTAGAGAATTAAAATGTGGTGTTATAGTCTTCAGCACATAGCTAAATGAATATTTAGGCGAAAAAAACTTTCGAACCTTTAAAAGAAATTAACTCATAGCAAATAGAAAGTACACTTAATTAAATACTTACTTTTCATCAGATAATTAAAATATATTTGATTTCTGCCTTATTAGTCTTTTTGTAACACCAATTCGTTTTTCTTTTTCTCATCACTCGGATCAGAATTACAACTAGGAACAAAAAACATTTTAGCTATTTAAAGTTATATGAATAATAGTTTATATTTTTTTATTTTTTTTTATTTTTTCAATATTTTGCACTCCTTCAAAAAAAAAAAAAAAAATTGAAAAAAAAAATATAGGGAGCCATACGACTGTCAAATTTTCATCCGTAATTTCTCTCAATTTGTGCAGATTCATTACATATTTGGTTTAGACGATCCCACTGGTACTATTCTGCACAAAAATTTGACATGTCGTAAGTTTTCTACGACCATGTAAACCGCCCTTAAAATCTACCATCAACTTAGCTTCAAAAACATAAAATAAAACGACGCAAATTTTTAGTAGTAAAAATTAGATTTAAAAAATTGATTTCGAGGTCACATTAATAATTAGACTAATTTCGACTTTGAAAGAATAAACTCAGTTATAAATGCAATGGAAGAAGAAGAAGGCGAAGAAAAGTGTTATGAACATTTATTTCAATAAATACTTATATTTTTAAGATCCGCTATGGATCATTTTGGGAGAAAGATATTTAAAATAAATAAAATAAATAAACAATATAAATTGAAAATAATTTTTTTTATTTTATTTTTAGTTAATACACCGCTCATATTTAATTGAAAAAGCTAATTTTCTTCAAGCTCGAAATCACCAAATAATAAATATTTCTCTCATAGTTTTTGTTTTTTCGATACTTCAAAATGTACCGAAATTTATTTATGTTTAAATTTAAAAACAAAAAACTTGCGTGTGCCGCTCATTTTCGTTTGAAAATGTTTATTTATATATGCAACGCCATTTTATTAGTGATGCCGCCAGAGTATTGAAATTACTGTAATTTTTCTAGTGATGACACTAAAATTATCAAAAGATGTAAGGTGGAACAAAATGAGATACAGTACTTTTCGTTTATAGTCCATTCCGCTTAAAGGCCAAAAACGGATGTAAGCCAAAACAGTCCTATTCACTTGCAGGTTTTTTCGAATTTCATACAAATTATTTGTTCTTAAGTCCACTTCGCCTATAGTCCATTTTCGTTTAAAGGCCAAATTTTCTTTGCATACAAAGCTAATATTGTATAGAAAAAAAACTTTCATAAAGTCCACCCTGTTTTTTTAATACTTTTTTTAAACAAACTGGCAACCTTTTTTATTTAGATTTCTGGCAACTTTTACAAATGTCAAAAAAAATTTAAATAAACTTTTATTTTGTTCAAAAAAGAGATATTATTATTGAAGAAATTTCATACTTTGTATATAGTCCAAAATGTGTATTATATCTGGATTCAGTTATGGTCCATAAAGTGGCTTAAAAAAAATTCGGTTATAGTCCTAATTCGCTTATAGTCCACAAAAATTGAGCAACTGTAGTTGTGGACTATAAGCGAAAACTACTGTAGGAACATCTTTTAAAGATGTTGATTTTTATCCTTGTGTATTTCTTATGGGAAGATGTTAACATCTTCGCACATTGATGGTAGATGTAAGATGTTGATCAGTGTAAAAAGGCTATTATGGCATACTAGTTTTGTATTGAATTGATGACGATGTCGATAAAATTTGAGATTTATATTAAATTGATGACGATGACGACGACGATAAACAGGGTAAGGGTGATTATCCAGCGGCCAAAAAATGTATTCGACATAGGGTCGTTTTATTAAATTTATTTGAAAATGCTAGTATTTTTTTTTTTAATTTTTAGGCTTTTGAGTGAAATTACGTGTACAGTAAGTTTACGTGTTTTAACAATCATCCGTCTTTTTTGATAAAAGCACAAAACTCGTAAGCAAAAAAGTATTCGACAGCATTGCTTTTCTTTTATTGTGATTAAATATTTTTAATTCCGTTATGATTTTGTTGGTAAAAATACCGCTATTATTCTTGTTAATCATTTACAAGAACACTTTTTACTCATAATTGTGCAAGTGATCGCGAAAATGGGACGTAAAGGCAAAGAAACTTCTGTTGATGTAAGAAATATAATAACTCCTCATTATAAATTAGGAAAAACTGAAAACAATATAGAAAAGTTGTTCAGAGATCAAGAACTACTGTCCATTACATTATTAAAAAATTTAAGTATGAAAACACCGTAATAAACAAGGTAAGGACAGGTCGACCTCGCAAGCTAAGACAGTTAGACAAACGGGATAGTAAAAAGGATCCTAAAGTTAATGCCACCACTTTAGCAAAAACCACTGAGGAGCGCATATGCCTTTCTGTTACACCCCAAACAAAAAGAAATGTATTTAAAAAATACGACTTCTATGCACGATCAGCCAGGAAGAAGCCACACATTTCAAAGAAAAATAGAAAGATTAGGTTAGAATTTGCCAAACAACACGTAAACAAGCCCATAAATTTCTGGATTGATATTATTTTCGCTGACGAAAGCAAATATAACCTTTTTGGATGCGATGGCAAAGTTCTGGTATATTGTAAGCCTAACACAGAAATGGAAGAAAGAAACATGGTACCAACTGTTAAACATGGTGGCGGTGGTCATGGTATAGGGGATGTATGGCGCCATCAGGCGCAGGTATTTTATCATATATTGATGGGATCATAGACTACCGACAATACATCGATCTCCTTAAGCAAACTTTATAGTCAAGCGCAGAAAAATTGGGTCTGTCGAATAGATTTGAGTTTTATCAGGACAATGATCCCAAACACTGTGCGATTAATACAAAACTTTGGTAATAAAAACGCCGCTACAGTCCCCAGATCTTAACCCCATTGAACATCTTTGGGTCATTTGGAAATAAAATTAAACATCGTCAATTTTCCAAAATTTTCAATTTTCAAATCAGATGATAGCCATCCTGCAGCAGGAATGGTGCCAAATTGACTTAGAATATACCAAAACCTTGGTAAAAATCTATGCCAGATCGTCTATGAAATGTCGTACGCCGCAAAGGAAAAGGAACTCGCTATTAAAGTTGTAAGTTTGCGTGTAAATATTAAAAAATATTACAAATGTCGAATACTTATTTTCTCTTTTTTATTATTTATTTTTTTAATTATGAATTTTTTGTATTTTTTAATCTGTGATCTCATTTTTTTTTATTAAATAAAATTATTTTGTCCCTAATAAAGAGTTATGTAAGTTCCTTTTGTTTAATTTATCAATAATTATTATAAGCTTTATAGCTTATGTCGGATACTTTTTTCGGTCGCTGTATACGCATTTAAATAGTAAATCCCTGCCGAAAATCATTTAAAAGAACTTTAGTATTTCACTAAAGGAAAAAGATACTCGTATGTAACAAATACAGTCAAATACTGTTCACTATAAATTTTACTGCTGTTGTTGTAAGTGTGGGAACAAAGAAAACAATACTTCGTTTGGTGAACAAATACCGAAGTAAAGCGGTAAAGGATCATAAATCAAACGCAATAAATGTATTAAAGTTTTTTGGTTTGCTTATTACAGCAACACATTAAACTTAATTTCAAAGGTCACTTTGCAGTCCCAGTAAAATTGCAGTAAAAAAGTAAATTTTTAATGATTAGTGAAATAAAAAAGTAATCGGTAAATGTTACTGAATTTTTATTTACATTACCGGTAAAATCTTTTTGTTTATCATTGTAATACATATGCCATTTAGCACTCATTAAATAAATAAGATATTTTCAAGCTGCAAGTACAAATAAACTTATTTATTGGCTTATTAAATTGTGAAAGTATAAATATCCAAAAATACAGTAATATTTATTGCCACACGATACAAACATACTTTCATTATTATAATAAAGTTCATTATTATAACACAGTGTACCTATAAATGGTTTAAAATTTTTTGTTACAAATTATTTTGAGTTATATAAATAAATTAAAAAGAAGAAAAAGATAAGTTGTAAGGTGTAATTACAATATCAGTTAATTTGATGGAAATGGCCATAATTTAGAATAGTTGCAAATAAACTGTTGGAATTTACAAAGAACTTGTATTGCAAAGTCTGCTATAACAAAAACTGTATAATTTGAATTTGGAAACTTAAGTGTGTCCCTATAGTTTATTTGTATGTTTTAAAGGCGTTTTTTCCAAAATTATTTCACTACTGGAACCACAAGCCAATTGAGTAAATTTTTTTTCGATCTGGTAAATAGAAAAAGTTTTATTTTTTATGGTTTTTACTTCTGTATATTAGCATACATAATTATTTACTCTTTTTTTTTTGAAATTATTAAATTATTACCATTAGCGGTAGTAAATTTATTCGATCTCAATAATATGTAAATAACATTAAAATAGTGCATTTAAAGAACAAAAGCTTTAATGTTAATAATAACTCTGTCAAACGATGATAATGATGTCTTTGTAAACAAAAAAAAAAAAAAATAATTTTAATGGCTGGCAAGCAAATATTACATTAAAAAGTGATTTAAATACTATAACTCGTGACAAGACATTTGTTTTCTTTAATTTTATGAAAACTTTTGTAGTCTTATCAATCTAATATGTAAAATTCTCGTGTCCCGTTGTTTGTAATTAAACTCCTCCGAAATGGCTCGACCGATTTTCATGAAATTTTGTGTGCATATATGGAAGGTCTAGGAATCGATCAATATCATGCTTTTGTTCACGCCCTCAGATAGGCAAGACAGCTAGGCAGATCTTCTTGAATTTTTCACATAAGGTAGCTAAGATTCTGGTAAGATTAATAGGATACTTTTTAATAACGCCTACTTTAAAGCCAACTTTTTTAATTATTTACTTGCATCGAATATAGTTTTTAGTATTTGCATTTAAATTGTACACATTTTATAGTACAGCCCAGTGTTACTGCTAGGAATTGTTGAAACATCGCGCAAAAGGACGTTTTATAAAAATAAAGACGCACAAAAAATTCGTTTAAGAAAAAAAATTTCGCACATCTTTTTTAAGTTATTGTTAAATACAGTCATAAAAAAATACACACAGAATTCATTTTTATCATATATCATAAGATATACAGTTGAATTATACATATACACATGCATCTATACATATTTTCATGTTTATTAACAGCGTTACTTAAGTTTAATAAATTTCGTTGTAGTATGCTATTTATAATTTACTGGAAATTAAATATTTTTTGTGAAAAAACTTGACAACAAAAAAAAAAAAAAAAAAAAAATGGGTAGAAATTCCCAAAAATTAAAAGAGTTGCAAAAGCCGGTGACAAAAAAGTTTCACAAAAAGTCGAAGACCGTTAAAAAAGGGTCAAATTGCGACTTTAGTCGGGGGAACGGTAACCCTGGTATAGCCTACTAAGATATAAGCATTTTAAAATCGGTCAACTTCTATTTTTCCTACTCCTAAGCGACAATGTATGCCTCACCAAAACAACGTAACGACTTCGATGAAATTTTAAACTGAGATAGATCTGCGTACCGTAGAACACATGTGGCTTACGTTTTTGTAATGCACTCAGAGGGGTCGGTACAAAGATTGCCGGGTCTGCTTGTTTATAATAATATATGTGTACATAAGTAATAATAAATAATTATAATCTACATTTGTAATACATATTTTATTTTTGTTTATGCATATTTTTTCAACTGCCAAAATATTTTTCAGTCATATTTCAGCGTTTTTCAAAACTATACTAGTCTTCACGAAATGAAACACACTACACGGTATCAATTTCCGTTTTTATTTTAAAGAGATAATTTTCTAAATTCATTTATCGAATTTGTTTTCAAATTAAATGTATGTAGTATTTATGAGCTGAATGCACATAAACGATTAACTGAGGTTTTCTATGTATACCTACATTAAAAAAAAGATGACAAACAAGACTTAAGTACCGTTGACGGTGCAACATAAACAATAAAGTTCAAACACTTATTGGAAAAGGCATAAAATTGTTATGTAAATAACTTGCATTTTATCAGACTCGAATTGCACTAAACGCACTATTTATGAATTCTTGTAATTTAATAATAACAGCTAATTTTGATAAAATTTTTTTATTATTATTTAGCAAAATTTTGTAAAATTGTATTTAATAAAAAAGTACCTATATATTCATTTTGCTATCCCTAGATTGTAGGCAGCTACTTTTCGACACCAAATTGATTTTACACATACAAAGTATCTGCTGCTGTCCTAATGTTTTACTTCTTATAGACTTGAATGTATTTAAAATGCATATACATTGGTTGTAGTTGCTTAAACAAAGATGTAATCTTTTTAAGCTTTTAACAAACTAAAAGATGTATAAACATGCTTAGCAAAAAATCCAACAGGAGCACTTAACACGCAGTAATGTAGGCCATAATTTAAGAACTTCTTTCTACTGGTATTTAATGTATTTAATATTTTTCTTTTGTATTTGTTAACCATCCCTTGCATAAGCATCAACACATTCTTTTGCTGTGTGTTACTTAATAAAACAGAATTTATATTGTTGAAGTACAATAAATTTGTGGACAAGGTTTTCAAAAAGCAAGACGTTTTTACAATTTAGGCATCATTATAAAAAAATCATCAAATTAAAATGTTGAAAAAGGAATGTTTGTTTCTTAAGCCTTTTGATGGGTAAACAGTTTTCAAAGCTACTTTTAAACTAAAGGTTTCTACATCTTACTTTTCTAATTTCCCACCAAAAAGTTTAAATGTCGCACATGTCGAGTAAATATTTGGAAACATTGTTTGTGCTAAAGTTAGATAACAAAATTTCAGATTGATCAGATAAAGCATTCTGATCTGACAAATCATCTGCCATCAGCTGTTGTGAATACTAAGATGCTTAGAGTATAATTTGTTCGTAGATTTACAATTTTGACAAATATGAAATAAGTGATGTGTTTCAAAAAACGTGTTGTAAAAACATTTGATATCTTTCACATTTTTATCTATTGATTTTTAGAATTGTTTAAAACAATATAATACAATTTATAATGAATTCTATTTTTCCAAAATGTATTTTTAGGGATTAATTTAAAGGTACAAAGCTTGCGCTTTTAACATGGGATTAAATTAAATCAATTTTGATTTTCTATTTTCAGAGTCATGTCTTCTGTCATATGCACTTTTTTTTAATTGTTAAAGAAGATTGTAGAGTGTAGATTGGATATTTGTTAAAGTAATCCCAACATCAACAAAATGGATTACTCCGAGGGTGATTTGGTGTGGTTTGATCCGGGCGTGGGTCATCCTATACCAGGCGAAATACAAGAAGTACATAGAGCAGCTCAAGTCATTGTTGTTCAAGCGGTTATCAAAGGCAAGGTGTGTATAACAATTGTTTTAAAATAAATAAGATTACATATTCAGTACCATGGTGGCACACTTTGAAAAAAATCTCAATAAAAAGAGTTGTAATGTACTGCACTGTGTTGTTGTTGTTCTTGTTGTTATGTAGCCAAACATGTTCTAATCAAATGGCTAGTAACAGAATGTTGATACATGGCTTCTGTTAGAATGTAGTCAATGAATAATCTTCTTTCAGTTGTAAGACAAAGGCGTTAGTAACAATTGACGTTCTTACATATTTACGGATAAATATATTGTTTTGTTCAAACATCCAGGACTGGGAATAATATAATACAAAATTATTAGCAAAAATAATAATAACAAAAAAAAAAGCAAAAAAAAAGAGAAAAGAAAGAAAAGAAGCCAGATGTATGCACATCCATGTATACACAAAAACGTTTTAAATGCGAATTTTTCGCATTCATTTGAAACCATGGCTACAAAATGACCCTAACTTCTTACGTTAAAAATTATTTTCAGTGATAAACGTTAAATGGAAAGCAGTTATCCCCTAAGAGTTAAGATGTTGCCGACACTGTGCAGTGATATGATAGCTAGACTTGTTCGTATATAGCATTCATAATTAACTTAAGCTATAACGCAAATAAAATTAAAGTTATGTTCATAAATACTAAAAACTGAAAACTTTTTCTTGTTTTAGCCTCAAACATTTGCTTTGCAACCTGGTGAAGGAAACTTAAGACCTCGACAAGATCTAGGCAGCAGTGGAGTTGAGGATATGACCATGTTGGAGGACTTACATGAAGCATCACTTTTGTGGAATCTTCGTTTGAGGTATGATAAAGGTCTCATCTATACATTTGCTGGGAGTATCTTAATTGCGGTTAATCCTTATAAAATGTTTCCTGATTCCTATGGCTTGGAAGTGGCAAAACAGTATGCAGGAAAGCCTTTAGGTACTATGCCACCACATTTATTTGCTATTGGAGCAGCAGCTCATGCTGCTTTACCCTCTCCACAAGTAGTGGTTATATCAGGGGAATCGGGATCTGGAAAAACAGAATCTACTAAACTAGTAATGCAGTATTTGGCAGCTGTAGTCCCAGGTGGAGGTTCTGCTTCAGCCGTTATAACAGAACAAATTTTGGAGGCTGCCCCACTTTTGGAAGCGTTTGGTAATGCACGCACTGCACGCAATGATAACAGTTCAAGATTTGGTAAATACTTGGAAGTGTACTTTAAAAATGGTGCTATTGTTGGAGCTAAAATCACACAATATCTATTGGAAAAATCACGGATTGTAACGCAAGCACCAGGGGAACGTAACTACCATGTCTTTTATGAAATGTTAGGGGGTCTACCTGAGTCTGAGCGCACAAAATATGGTCTTTTGGGAGCAGATAAGTACTTTTATTTAAACCAAGGAGCTACAGATTGTGCTTCAGGCCGTGTTAATTGGGATTCCCTTCAAAGTGCTATGCAAGTATTAGGTGTGTCTGAAAGTGAACGTGAGGGTATTATACGTGTCTTAGCATCGGTGTTACACTTGGGAAATGTTTACTTTCACCGAAGGCAACTTAGACACGGACAAGAAGGTGTGGAAGTTGGCTCAGATGCCGAAATTAAATGGGCAGCTCATTTGTTACATATTTCAGCTGAAGGTCTACACAGATCTTTGACCAGTCGGATTACCGAAGCTAGATCTGAACGTTTACATACCCCTTTAAGCATAGACCAGGCCTTAGATTCAAGAGATGCTTTTGCAAAAGCCTTATATTCCGGCCTCTTTAATTGGTTGGTATCACGAATCAATTCCATCGTACAAAAAGGTGGTACACATGATGCACATAGAATATCTATTTTGGATATATTTGGTTTTGAAGACTTAGTTGAAAACTCTTTTGAGCAGTTGTGTATAAATTATGCTAATGAAAATCTTCAACTTTATTTTAACAAACATGTATTTAAACTCGAACAAGCTGAATATTCTCGCGAGCGTTTGGAATGGACACCTTTAACATGGGATGATAATTTACCCGTCATTCATTTACTGGCAAAAAAGCCAGTGGGTATCTTCCACTTGCTTGATGATGAATCCAATTTTCCACGTGCTTCTGATATGAGCTTTCTTGAAAAATGTCACTACAATCATGCTCTTAATGAGTTATATTCACGACCTAGAATCGGGGCTCAAGAATTTGGTATCAGTCACTACGCAGGCCAAGTTTGGTACTGTGTTGATGGTTTTTTAGATAAAAACCGCGATGCATTAAGAGGTGATATTTTGGAGCTTTTAGGATCCAGTAAACTGCAGTTAGTTTCAGATCTTACCAAGCAGCTCCGGGCTCAACGGGATTCAGGAAAAGCATTGCCTAAAGGTAATAATGGTCGTTTTGTAACTATGAAACCAAGAACTCCTACCGTAGCTGCAAGATTTTCGGACTCTTTACAACAACTTTTACAGTCAATGGGACGCTGTAATCCATGGTTTGTGCGATGTATTAAACCTAATAATGAAAAGCAATCTCTTAAAATGGATATGCCATGTGTATTACAGCAGTTGCGCTACTTAGGTATGCTAGATACTATACAAATTCGTCAGAAAGGTTATCCAGTTCGGTTACGTTTTCAACATTTTGTTGAACGCTATCGTCATCTAATGAGATCTCCATTACCTAGGGGCACGCCCTACAGAGAGCTTTGTCGAATATTATTAGAGTCTATGCCTAATACAGGGATAGAAGGCCCAGACTACCAACTGGGTGCAACTAGGATTTTTCTGAGAGAAGCTCTACATCGTATGTTGGAAAGTAGCCGCTCAGACCGTTTAAAGTCATCAGCCGTAGTTATCCAAAAACATGTTCGAGGAATGTTAGTTCGCAGACAGATAGCACGCAAAAAAAAGGCTGCGACTAAAATTCAGTCTAAATGGCGATGTTACCGAGAACAAAAAAAATTTCTTCGTTTAAAAAAAGGTGTAACTGTAACTCAAGCGTTGTGGCGTGGCAAAATGGGTCGCAAAAAGGTAGATAAACTTCGGACCGAATATAAGCGACGTCTAGAAGCACAAAAAGAACAAGAAGCAAAAAAAGGAGTTAAAGAGAATCTTGAACGCAGTCAGATATCATATTTAGAAATTCCAGCAGAACTCGCATTTATTTTTTCGAAAAGTGAAGGTTGGATACCTATTCATGGAGATCGTCATTTAGTTAAAGTTGTAGGCACTGTACCTGGACCTCCGGTATTTGCTGATCTACCAAAAGATCTAGATCAATTCTCATTTGGCAAATTTAGTTCAGTATATTGCAATGGTTTGAGGCTGTCATCCAGAAGAGAACCAATTACTACTCCATTTTTAACAAGAGCTGCCTCAAGAGATCAAGACTTTCAAGATTCTTTAGCAGTCTTTAAATTGATTCTTCGTTGGACAAACGATAAAGCCATGGATGGAAGTAAAGAAAAAGTTTTGTCTGACTATATAGTGCATAAAGGTTTGTCATCACGCGGCTTAAGGGATGAAATATTGGTGCAGCTGTGCAACCAAGTGTATAATGCCGACGATTTTCAGGCATTACGTATTTGGCAATTAATGGCTCAATGTTTATCATGTTTCCAACCTGGACCTGCTTTCAGTAAATATTTGATTAAATTTATTGTAGATAATGCACCCAATTCTATGAGAGATTTACTGCTTAAAAAGGTTTTACGTAACTCAAATTCGGTAAATAACTGCCGAAACTTTACACCATCTTGGGTAGAATGGAGAGCAATATCAAGGATGTCTGATATTGCAGTTGCTTTAACCCTACCAGATGATGCTATTCAAACTGTTGCTATCGATTCTTGGACAACGTGTGAAGAAGCAGCGTCTCTAGCGGTTTCCACCTTAGGTATATCAAATCGCGGTTGGACTGTTGTCTTTGATGATGGGAAACTATTAACTGATTCGTGTGGCTTAGATTATGTTCTTGACCTTATATCAGAAAAAGAACTTTGTCCAGCTTTTCCTGCTGTGCGAAGTGACTTAATGACGACAGGCGCTAAATTCAATAGAGCCTTGCCACCCGTATTACCAGAACATGATGCAAATACACCGCGAAGACCCCAAGTACCACCACCGGAACCACCAAAAATAAAGTTAAGTCCTTCCAGTGAATCCCCAATATCAGATATGAATGACGTTCAGCCAACGCGTAAAAATTCTCGAAACTTACTTTCCAGAAGTTCTGTTTTAAATGAACGTTACTTTGAACAAGAGAAAACTAGATCAAAGTCCCTTGATGATCTTTTGGCTGGTAATATAACAGATTTAGGTTCAACAACAGAAGCAGAACCTTTAACTGACCTAGGTCTTTCAGAGAGTCGTCTTAATGAGAGATATCACTCTGCTGAACGTCTTACGCCTATGGGCAAGGAATCAGGCTCTCGTTATCAAAAGTCACAATACGCTGGAAGAAGATCACATGCGGCATCCCATTCCAGCAAATATATCGATAAATCAGAGTATGTTACTCGTTCTTCGGCAATGTCAGATACAAGCGAGGCCCCATCGTTGGCGTCACATGTACGCCGTGTGCGGGTTCCTTCCCAAGCTTCAGATGTTGATCAGTTCTTAGATGATCTATTTAGTCCAGTACTAGATGGTTCATTAGATGAGCTATCAGATGCAAGATCCTTAGCTGCAAGTATTAGAGGAAAAAAGTGTTTTGAGCTCACCGAAGCAGAGTTTTTTGAGGCCCCAAATAGTGAAATAAGCGACTTGATTTGGAATACCGATATCTTGTCGAGCAAGATAAAAGGAGGCGGCGAAAAGTCAACAAATTCCGAAAAAAATCCCTCCACTAATTTAGATGAATACATCACGAGTTTGTTTAAGCCAATTTTTATTAATGATGCTGTTAAAGCCCTTACCGAACAGGCTGAACTAATTGAAACTATTAAGGGTGGTGGAACTGCCCAGGCACAACCGAGTAGTAATTCGGCATTTATTTCTTCACCGATAGTAGGCCCAATAAGTCCGGTCTTAGCTTCTAACTCCGAAAACTTATTACAAATTGTGAATCTTCCTTCAGATGCAGATCCAGCGGTATATCAACATCAAGTACAGCGGGCATTTTTGCAATCAGCAATGGCTCAAAACCTACAAATTCAACAGCAGCTTTTAGCACAAAATCAAGCTTTACAAACGTTACTGAGTCAACAAGATACACCTCCTACTGGTACAACATCGCCACCACCTTTAGTACCAGTATTACCTACCGTACAGGAGTCACCAGCATCGTCTAACAGCGTTAACAGTAAAATTACTATTGCGACAAGTGAACAAATGAATGTGCGGAAACAAAGTGTTAAAAATAGAATTTCACAATTTTCTGGAAATGAGCACAATCGCAAAGTTTCTTCAGATAGTGGAGATTCTATTGTACCCCCTCCTCCTCCACCAATGCCACCACCAATCGAAGTTAAGGATCCGTCAGAAACAAGACACTTCTTGGACCCCTACGGACGTGCAAAGACAGTTCGGATTGGCAAATGGAGATGGCCTCCTCCTCAAGATGGACCACAATTTGAAACTGAAGAAGACTTTTTTGCCTTCAAAATGCGACAAAATCAAAGAAAAACTACTCCCCAGTCACAATTTCATAGCAGTAACGGTTCGCTGACTGGTTCAGCTATGGAATGGGAAGAATTTGAAGTTAACGAAAACTCAAAAAGTCCATCGCCGGCAGCTGCAGTGCCAGTACACACATCACAAATGGTACGGACGCAAATTAAAATAGAAACAGGACCTAAAAATACTAATAGGGCATTTATGGAACAAATTCAACCGCAACAAACAGTAATGACGACTAAAGTAGCTAAAAAAAGTTTTGAAATAGGCGCTGACAGGCCGCCACCAGGCAGTGTTGGAAAATTGAAGCTGAGCTCTGAAATGAGACAACGTTTAGAACAGGTCACTGCTGGGCACTCTGTACGTTCAACAGTAAGTACAAAATCAGAGCAACGTGTCCCTGCTAAGTTAGAAGATACTAGAAAGTTAATGCTACAACAACAACTTAGTGGAAATTTTTCCCAAATAGAGAGTAACAACACTGCTGTTATCGATATACATTCAGTACGTTCCCAAGTAGAACGCATGGAGGAAAAATTATCGCCTCCGCCAATTTGGCCATCGCATGTGCCGCCAGCACCTACTATACCAGCACCACCTCCCCCGATAAGGCCACCTAATGTTGCGCCACCAGCTCCACCGCCAGTTCCTAAGAGCCCTCCTGTTCGTATTGAGCCTGAAGAGATTGGATATCGTAGCCAAAGTAAGGATGTACCAGCATTTATACAGCGCCAGGAACGTGACACTTTTGGCGCCAGACACAACTGGAACGATTCTAATAATTACAAGGACTCCTACGATTCGTGGGGAAGAACGGAAGCAGCCAAATTGGAAATGGTGTACGAAACGAGTGTCAAAAAAGAAATTAAAAATAACCATGAACGCGATCGTTCTAGATCACGTTCCCGCTCAAGGGATCGTGATGACTTTTTTGAGTCTGTATGGGACAGATCTGAAGTTGAAGGACCTGCATCTAGTGGAAGTGATAGAGAACGAGAAAAAGAACGTGAAAAGCGGGAGAAAATTTATGAAATGCGCCAAGTCGAACGAGAAAAGGAGAGTAAAAAAGTTTATCAACCATCTTCTTCAAAAGTTATAACAGCAGAGCAACCAGATCGTAAAGAGTCTTCCGGATCTGCTTTACGCTTAGAAAGAAAATCATCATATCATGCCATATTGTCGAAAGATAACATTAAAAAACCAGAAATGTCTGTACCTAGTCCTACGATATCAACAACATTAAATACTCCAGCTACTTTTCGTACACATATGGTCCAGAAATATGAAAAAGAAAGAAAGCGCAAGTCGTCCTCCATTTCAATTAGCGTATCGCAAAGTACTCGACATGACGAAGAAACAGATGGAGGCGATGAATGGTCTCTACCGGTTATACCAGCTCCGGTTCCCGCACCTCCTTCATTAAAAAGTCCTGCTAATGCTTGCCTAACATACAATCGAGTGCCATGGAAGTTAAGGGTGCGCAAGGAAGTCTTTTATCCCAATGAAACTATTGGACCACCCATATTAATAGATCTTTTATTTGCTCAAGTATCAGCAGATGTATTTGGTTTAACGCCTTCGTTACGCATTTCACCTCAAGAAAAATCTGCTGCTTTAAATATGCTCAATGGTCATGGGGTAACAGTTGATATAATTTCCAGTCAAAATGTTCGAACTATAGTTAAGCGACACTTAATTGATATGGCTAGAGAATGGCCTTTGTATTTTGCTCGTCTTTTCCCAGTGCAAGGAGCTCCACAGTACCCAGATGTTTCCATAATGGGCATTTCGCATAATGGTTTGTATCTAGCTCGACGAGACGCAGACTACTTAATTGTTGTTAAATCAATGCCATTTAATGAAATACAAAATGCAATTACCCTACCAAGGCCAGCTTCGCTGCAACTCAATTTACGCAATGGAAAAAATGTCCAACTTCACGCTGCTAAGGCTGCAGCCATTCAAACAATGATTACATCTTTTATGCAAGAGTTTAAAAAGGTAAATTTTATCTTTTTGTTTAATTTCAAATAGCCTTTTACTAATCTAGAAACATACATATGTATAAATCGGAACATAAAAAAATATAGTAAAGAAAAAGGAACTTAAACGACTCATAGTCAAAAACACGATAGACATAATTTTGCTTGTAATATAACTGAATATTTCCCTTGTTGTGCTTTTTGTTTAATTTTCTGTATTATTTCTTTTAATCACAAATTGCTTATATCTATAAGATAAATGAAGCCATGTATGTATGTATAATATGAATGAAACTGACGATATGAAATATAAAATAATTTTACGACTTCAGGTTGTGAGCTGTGAGTGTGCGTGAAGAAACATACATTCACATATACATATGCATGCGGTGATAGTTTTTCTTTTCGGAGAAGCTGAATGTATACTAGTTTACGGATCAGGTTTGGTATTTTACGTGCGTATAAACGATAAAACAAGAGTAACATGACTACTGCTCAAAACTTGTAAATTAAGCAAACTGACAAACGGTTATTGCGCTTTGTTTTTCTTTAACTGTATACACCTTTGCCTGATTTGACAAGCGTTTCTTTCACAAACATTCTTAAAGTTATTACAATTTAGAAAACTTTTGCATGTGTTTGCTTTCGATTAGAAATTAATGGTGCTAATAGTGCTGAAACTAGCTAAAACATCTCGTATTACCAATGTCAGTGATATGGTGCGCTGTCGATTACAATACAGCGAATTGTTTTTGTAAGCAATCTGTAAAAAAGTTTTTACTGTATACAAATATATTCTTTTATTAAATAAATATATCTTTTGGCACACTACGTCCTTTTAAATAGCAGAATTAATTTATCCGTATAAATAGAACCGTAAATTGGGGATTCAGTATATGCTTACTGCAGTACAAACATGCTCACACAATGTGCATACAACTAAACATACATGTACAATCGAGTATGTACGTTTGACTTGAACATTTATAAGCTTCGCTGATTACTTAGTGAAATGGTCAAGCGCCTATTGTAGATTAACAATACAACTCAGTTGAACAAAACATGTCCACCAGCTTAAACAAGAAACGCGGTTAATTCAGAAATTTATTAAGGAATTGAAAAAAAAAAAAACGAAAAATGTAGTAATATGTTTAGCAAATAATGTTGTTTCCTAAAAATGAAGATAATTTTTAAGCAACTGAGTTATAGAGACTTATTTTTGATTAAAAAACTAAAACTGTAAAAGTTAACTGAGCCTAGAGCCATTATGTTATAGAAGAGAAGAAAACATCCGGTTTTCAGTTCTTAAATTACAGATGAAATGTGGTGCTTGTGAATGATGATAGTGGCGAATATGCTTAAAGTTTTGAATTAATTGTACGAACTCTCCTCAAAAGTGAAAAAATTTTTTATAAAGAGTACCTTAAAGAGTTATTAATTTTAATATATAAAAATTAAAACAAAACAAGTATGGAGCTTAAGAGCATTTTACGTTTTTAATTAGCTAGTTTTTAAACAACTTTCACTGCCAATTTCTTTTAAATATAGTTATGTGCAGAATTTATATGCTTTAATTTTTATTGAGCTTCGAAATTATCGGAAACAGTTGTGATTAAAAGAAAAAAAAAACACATAATTTTTTTACATTTGATTGTTGCTTGCAATCTTGCATCGCTGGTCAGCGCAATTAAAACAAATTAACAAAGTGAATATTTGTCAGTTGTTCGTTTCTTGTTAAAATCTTTGTTTTAGTGCTTATAATGTCAGAAAGCTTGCGTGGCTTAAAGCCCTTTGATTGGCGTAATAGCAGCTGCAGTAGCAGTCATGGCAAAATTCATGATAGTCTTCCTCACAAATTTAGCAGTATTGTCAATAAGGTTGAGTCTCTCATAAGTAAAATGAATTATGATAAACATAATCAAACCAACTACAACGATGGAAACAAATATTCTAATTGTCAGAAAGACAATAAAGGGAGACCCAAACCAAAACAGAACTTTAGGAATAGTAACAGACATGAAAATAGTATTTCATTTTATGACAGCCAAATAACTACTTCCCTAGATTCCCTAAATAATTTCACAGATATTGAGAGTCTTCACGAGCACGATACGACTGAAACTATAACTACTAACACAACCGCAACTATAAATTCAAACAAAACAAATGATATATACTCCGATTCAGATGATGCTGAAATCGCACATCTAACGGGAACTACGTCTGTTCAAGTCCATAGACGCATTGAACTGGACCAATTAACTAATGAAACAATACGCGAGTTTAATGAACACTGTTCTTCGCTTAGTCACGATATGGAATTCTATAATTCTTGGCAAAATGAGGAAGAATTAGAACACAATTCTGCGTACAAACAATCAAATGAAGACGTTTACAAAGCCTCCTCTCAGGAAGAATTCAATACATACCAACAGAATTCAATAACTGACCAACAATTAAGTCCTAAAGATTCTAATAATAATGAGTTTTGTCTTTCTAAAATTAATTCCCAAGATCGGCTAGATAAACTAAAAATGGAAGTAATACAAGATCAAAAGCAACTACTAACTGAAACAGAAACAAATAGAAGTTCAAACCACACACAACAGATTGCTAATAACATAGCCGATCAACAAACCTTTCACGAAAATGATATAAATATAAAATCAAATTTGAATATGGAAGAAATTGACAATACAATTGAAAATGCCAGCAACATCAACAGTATTTTGACTAACCAGACATTAGGTAATGCAACAAATTGTAATATGGCAAAAACGCGTCGTTCGAGCATTGCCTCCAGTGGTTCAGTGGGGCGCATGGAGACAATATTGGAAGAACCGTCGGAATGTAAGATTTCTGTTAAGGAAATTTTACAACGCTTTGAAACAATGAATAAAAATGAGGTACAGTCCATTAAAACGTACATGAATTTTAATTGATACATAATAGAAACTTTATAAATTGTGTTATTATTTTAACTAAAATTTAGGTGAACAGCAAATTCCTTCCTTCTTTTTAAAAATATCATCTTTTTTATATACATATTTTTTTATATAATAATTAGACGCATAATTGCCTCAATGCTGCTGTTATTTTTGTTATATTTGGTGAACTATTGTTTTATATACATACATCTGTATGTATATACACATATACCATTCATTTATATACACATGATTAATTTCCTTATCAAAATAGTTGTTTTTTATTATTGCTGAATTAAAAATTATGAAATCTTTTTTAAACAATACGAGTAACGATAATTGGCTGTTTCAAACTAAATTCTATTTTGTAATAAGCATTGTCAAATAACTTCTTTGCTTTTTTAAATAAACAGTTAAACAACCAATAATTTTTAATTAATATACGATCACATATTTTTATTTCTAAATTTATTAAACGAAACAAAAAAAATATTGTATACAAATTTTTGTGTTTAATAACTAAAGAAATTAGGAAAAGTAATACACTAGGAAAATTAATGTAGAATTCTCTGGATCAATTTAAGAAGTTAAAAACGCTATTAAGTTCGTTAGACGAAGTTTAATTAATTTTAAATATATTTATTTCGTTATTATACTAAAATGAGTTAACTAATAATTAATTTTTAAAACAAAAAAGTCAATTTAATAACCTGTAATTTAAATAATTTCTTAACAATATTAATTTATTTACATTTGTCAACTACTTTTTTTGAAATATTCTTTATTGCGTTTTACTTTTGTGAAAACACAAAGAAAATTGCACTTTTTTTTAAATTTACTTATACTTTTGTAAGTTTTTTACTTTATTTTAAAGCTTAACTTTAAGCTAATAAAATAATTATTTCTCAAATCAAATTTAGTATGTTGATTAAGTGCGAATGGAAGTTTAAAAAAATAAGTAGGCAATGAGTAATAACGACTGTACATATGTATGATCATTCAAACACATGTTATTTCAAATACATACACAAATACTTTTTATAGTCAGTCAAATGAAGACGAACTACCACATGAAAGTTGAAGAAACATAAATAATTAAATTTTTTTAATTAAAAATGTTGAAGACCATTCGGTCGCTCAACTGAATACGACCCAAAGAAAAACAAGCGCGCTTTGGATTTGTAATTTAAACTACCAGCATAAAGAAGAATATACAGTTAGAGTTTATAATGCCAAAAGTATAACAATAATAAGTAAACAATCCTCAGTTAGTAAGATCTACTACAGCTTATTTAAATGAAAAATAAACAAAAATAAAATAAAACGTGTGCTTTTACGTATCTTATTTCTTTATCATGAAATACGAAACTTTCAAAAATACAGAAGTAGATTCTACGACCTAATTTAATAAAAAACGTGTGATCTTGATACGGTTTTAGTTACAAAAATGGTTCTCATAATTGTTATTTTACTGCATGTTTTTAAGAAATAATAAAAAACTATTAATTTTTTTTTTAATTTAAGACTTATTTACTACTAGCAGTGCCCACGACTTCGTCCGCGAGTCATTTATAATTTTGTTAAAATTCAAATTAAAAAAATTTAATTTTAAATATTTATTGTAGAGATCTTTAAACATTGGCAAAAATTTCCATCTATAAATATAAGACCTGCTGGCAACTGTTTAAGTACCATTATATCAATAAAATCGGTTGACTTCACACTTGTATCACTATTTTCTATACGAAATATCTTAATTTTACAAAACAAAAAGTATTTTATATTTGAACTAAGGTTTTAAAGGATCTCCACACAAAATTTTATTCAAATCCATCCAGCAGTTTTACGTGATGCGAACACAGACAGACCAAAGTTCCAAAAATAGCTATAAGGTATTCCATTTTGATTACTAAAAATATTTCAAGTACAGAAATGACACCGTTACTGTTTTATTATATGTATAGATTGCCGTTTTCTACTTCAGATGGATGTAATAGATTTGCACCGATACTTTCTTTTAATGAAAAATGTGTTTCATGAAATATTTACGATTTTTTTTCAACTTTCTAATAAATTATTCGTAACATACATATGATGAAGTCTGACAAATAGGTTAGCTGCCTTACTCATTTAATTTTTAAAATAGCATAGATTTATTAGAAAAATTGTGTAGCAATCGGGGATAATATATATTAAAAAACTCAAAAGAGGCTTCGCATATCAGGTCCAATCTATTAAGTCTGTGACCAAAAGGAACGCAAATACAAAATTTGGTTGAGATTAGAATTGCATGTTCAAAATAGTAATATCTGTCATTAAATCTGTATTTTTCTTAATTAAAAGTTGTTCACCTTGATACTTGTATTGCTTGCTTCTTTCATATTAACCCATTTTTAAAGGAATTTTATTCCCTAGCTCTGCATACAAACATGATTTTGTCTTAAATGATTTTTAAGTCACTCAATTCACAATTTATGTTTATCCAATTTTACAATGACCAGTCTTAGTAGATAACATGAATAAGGATTTTTTCCTTCTAGAGGCATAGTAACAGTAACTTTTCCTCCGAAAATATAGAAAAATTTAATTTTAAATATAACTCAGATTAGTATAATGTAACAAAAGTAGAATTATATTAAATAAAGAGGCCTGGATTGATTACTAGCTTTTTAGATGAAGACAATTTAGTATTAATTATTTTGTGGGTTGTTCTCAACCCCAGTTTTGGAGAAAACTTAGATCTGTAGATGTTTGTAATGATTATCTTATCGGTAACACTATAAACGTTGGAGAATTTAATAGGCAGTAAGTGCTTTCACCAATTAATGAACATTTAGAAACGTTGATGAGTGTGAAGTTTTTAATGCTATGAATAGTATTAAGACTAATTCTGTTGGTCTAGATGGTATTCTTCTGAAATTCTGTATTTATTTTTAATTCACGGTACAAGGAGCGATGTCCGTCAATAATAATGTCCTTGCGTATCCGAAGTGCTTGAAAATTGGGAAGGTTACACCAATCCGAAAATTAAAATGCACCGTTCATGTGCTGATTTTCGGCCAATAAGCATATTTAATACTTGCTCAAAAATGTTTGAAGTTTTGATAAAAACTCAAATTCCTTCCACTAACAATATGATAAGTTCTTTTTAATCTGGGTTTAGAAAAGGGTATAACACAACAAGTTTAATATTAGACATTGCAGAAACTTTAGGATATAACTTAGGCAAATCTTATCATTCCGTACCAGTAACACTTGATTTAGGCAAAGCTTTTGATTCTATAAGTCACAAAATGTTAATTTGTAAACTTGGCAATGAATTTAAATCTGATTATTCGCCATATGTCACGAATAGCGCGAACAATATTGGCTTCCAAAGCGTCAATTTTTGCTGGTTTATCAGCATAAACCAGTAAATTTACATGTGTCAAATCGCACAACCTTGAAGGCCAATTGAAAGGTCCATTTCTTAAAATTAAGTTATTGGCAACATTTTGATTTCAATAAGTGGATGCGGTCGCCGTATGGCACGTATCGCTTGTTGAAACCACATTTCGTCCAGATAACTATCATCCATATTTTCAAACAAAAAATCATTAATCATGGTGCATAACCAATCTCCATTGACTGAAACGTGAGATCCGGCCTCATTTTTAAAGAAATAAGGTCCACATTTCGTCCGGATAAATATCATCCATATTTTCAAACAAAAAATCATTAATCATGGTGCATAACCAATTTCCATTGACTGAAACGTGAGATCCGGCCTCATTTTTAAAGAAATAAGGTCTGATGATGCTACCAGCGTGTAAACCATACCAAGCGGTGCATTTATCTGGGTGCAATGGAGTCTGTAGATTATGTTGTGGATTGGGCTCACTCCATATGCGGTAATTTTGCTTAATACCAAACCCGTTAAGCCAAAAATGAACCTCATCGCTGAACACAATTTGGCGATAAAACAAGGAGTCAGTTACCAACTGCATTGATCTGATCTTTGTGCAAAATTTTCCAATTCTTACGACCGACGACGAATCAATAAATTTGAATCTTCTTTCACACTTTCGTTTACAGCAGCGATACTCTCTTCTGTACGCACATTCAGTTCGACGGATTGCTTGCTTAAACTATTGATAACTGATTTTCAAAGTATACTTTGATGATTTGATAGCGTTGTTCAAGCGTGAATCTTTTCATAATAATTTGCCAGAGTTTACTGAAAATATTGTAATAAGATTACCTTTGTCATCAAAATTTAAATTTTAGTGTTATTATTTATAATTTTAAGTTCTATCGGGCTTAAAAGACATCCGATATAACTTACCAACCAAAAAATGGAAAAATTAAATCTTTCACAATATAATTTTATTTTGCTAGAAAAAAAATCCGCCAAGTGTGTGACTCACTCTCGTTCCACACTATGTTCGGGTCACCCTCTTTTGAACTTGTTACAGCGGACATATTAAGACATACTTTGGGTAAATTTAAATTATGGCGCAGTGTTAGCCACGTAAATTACGATCATAAATTTAATTATATTTGAATATCACGTTATTACGGGATACCCTTTATTTCCTTTTTTTGCTATTTTTATAGCAGATATAGTAGTACATCCTCTGCCTGTTAAGTTTTAAAAGACAAGGCAGTATTCACTAAATTTACGCCCCTTTGTTAACACACCTAAATTTCTAAATTTATTTTTTACAATTTATTTTTATAGCAGACTTATTAGTAAACTAGCAGTGCCTACGACTTCGTTCGCGTCTCATATATAATTTTCTTAATATTTAAATTTAAAAAATTTGTTTTTTTTTAATTTATTGACTTTGATGACTTCACATTTGTATCGCTTTTTTCTCTACGAAATAAATTATTTTTACGAAACAAAAAGTATTCAATATTTGAACCATGGTTTTAAAAAACCTCCTAACAAAACTTTATTCAAATCCATCCAGCATTTTTTACGTGATACGAACACAAACAGACAGACAGACAGGCAAAAATTCCAGAAATTGGTATTTTTTATTCCATTTTGAAAATTCGTTAATACTGGGAGACTTTTTAATTTAAAGTTTTGTTTTACACTAGGATTTTATAGTGTTTACCTATTGCAGATCAAAAATAATAAATTTTTATGAATATCACGTTACTTTCCCTGTAATAGCGGCTCTGCCTATTTAGGTTCCAGAGATAGAGAGCTGTGACAGACGTAGAATGCAAAAGGTATGGCCATGAAAACATAATTTATTTTTTCTAGAACATTGGTTTCTTCAAATCTTTTTTCATTAACTGGTTATAGCAAACTCACATAATTTTAAAATACTTTTTTTTTTAATAAGTTAAATGTTTATGTGCAAGCGATAAGCGTTTAGTTCCGTAAATGGTACAAATATTCAATAATAAAAGTATATAAAATAAGGGCAACTTTTAGAAACGAAATAAACATATTTTAATATTATAAAAAAATACTTAAATGTATAATGTGGTGTCCACACGATATGCTGAAATCGTCAACGTACGTTTGCTTAAATATATACATATAGTAAAACAGTAACGGGGTAATTTCTGTTCATGAAATATTTTTTTAACAAACTTTTTGTTTGTGTAGATAGTAATCGATATGGAAGACATAACACGTATTTTTGGAATTTGTGTCTGTCTGTCTGTTTGCCTGTGTTTGCATTACGCAAAAACTACTGGATAGAATCTTGGTTCAAATATAGAATACCTTTTTTAAAAAAAAAATGTCATTTCGTGGAGAAACTAGAAAGATATAAATGTGAAAGCAACCAATTTTAACAGTATAATGGTACTAAAGCAGTATATTTAATTTTTGTAGATATAAAATTCATTACACTGTTTACAGAACTCTTAATTAACTGTTTAAAAACACACTTTTTCTAAATTTTTATTTTAAGAAAATTAAAAATGATACGCGAAGTCCCAAAATAAAGGGTCATCCAAAAAACGCGCCTACATGTTTCTTTGAAATAAAACACAAACTATTTGCAATTTGTTCAAGCTGTTTTTTTTTTAAGTATGCTTCATGCAATGTGTACCTGTCTATGGTTAAAACTGTACTACCTTCTAATAAAACAAAATGGCTTATGTCAATTGAAAAGATGTCACGTGTAAAAATTATATAGTGTTGACATCTAGGCGATACATTTGGATGACCCTTTATATGCATCTTCTAATATATTATGCTTCTACGCGATATCTTATCAAATTGTTAAACATATACATATATGCCGATTTACTATCTTCATTTTAAACAGTCGGAATTTATCTATAACGTAGCAGTTGGGGACCATCAAATTTCTAGAGAAAATTGTTACAGAGAAACTGCAGAAAATTTTGACTTTACATATTTTTTTACGTAGAAAATATATTTATTAAGAAAAAAATTTTTTTTTTGCATGAACACATTCGGCAAAACGTTATTAATCCCGTCATTGCAAGTTTGTATATTTATGTCACCGCGCTCTTCATAGACAACTCTTCCAACAATATAAATATCGCAATGAAATCGGAATGGGCTAATGACTCTCCAAATTCAATTGCCTTTTCTCGAATTATTGGTCCCGAAAGAGGAATGTTTTTATGCCTTGTAGCTGTTATCCACTTAATCATAGCTTTGTCAACATCGGCATACTCACAGAATCTTGCTTTTCGAAATTTGCCTTGTGCTATAAGTGAACTTCTGGCTTTTGCAATCTTGTTTTTATTTATTAAAATATTTGACAGAGTGGTATTGAAAATTTCAAACTCTAAAGCAATGTCCTTTTTCTGTGACTAAACTGATGCAAAAAATCGATTGCTAAAAACTTCGCAATAGAGAGATTATTTAGTGTGATCTATTTAGGTCCTTAAAAATTGTACGTTACAGAAAGAACTTCACTATAAAGTTCGTTCGGGAGATCAAAATGTATGAAAATAATCACAAAAATGTTGTGTTCACGAAAAAAAAAAACTTAAATGCTTAATCCATTAAGAGCCAATGACATAGAGAAGTTCGACTGTACATTCTAAATTTTATATTGAAGCTACTTCACTAAACTAGATTTACATATGTGCATGGTGAAGTGTATAGCCAACTAAAGCACTCTTACTTGTTTTAAATATACATAGAATATTTTACCTTTAACATATGTAAATATTTATGTTCAAAATTTTATTAAAATTGGTACAGCTCTAAATGTCCACTTTTTTGTTTGTCTCTTATCCAGGTCCTTGCTTTGGAAAAAATAAGTGCTTTAAATTATATAAAAGTTGATTAGTTGAAACTTTGTTAAAACCGATTCAGACATATTAAAATGGCCGTTTCCACTGGTCCACAGCTTAAAAATATACATTTTACTAGATGTCAAATATCTACCCATGTTTCAATTTCCATTGAAGTCGATTCAATTGTTTAGCCGTGATTGACGCACCAACAAACAAAAAATCTTATAAAGAGATTTATAGTATTTATAAGATTTCTGCATAATATAGAATCTTATATGATTCAGTACAAAATATTAGTGCCATACGTATATGTATGTACGCGTAAATAATTAATAATATTTTTTTAAGAGTCATAACGTCTATGGATATTGTGGGTATATTTTATAGTATCCTATGTAAGAAAGATCTGACGTTTTTATAAATTGGCTTGCAGAAAATCCTTTGTAACGAAACCCGTGTTGGTTATATCATAGAGAAGAAAATCTTTGCGATCGCCAGAAGGATAGATATGCAGGAGATCTTTTATGTTATGTAAGTGCAGACTTTATAACACTTTAATGAGTGACGCTATGTCCGTATTAAAAATACCGATAAAGATGCGAATTTATACTGTTTCTTTTTGGGGACAAAATTTGGGATTTTCGATTTAAAATGTGGATTTTTGGGAACATCATTCGTCAAATTGAGAACAAGAGCTAAAATTGTTCTAGCAACAGTGCTTCTAATAACAATTAGCAATAATTAGTTCAATTAGTTAATGAACAGATCCAGTATTTCATGCATAAATACTCTCACAGATGGTTAGACGCAAGGAATAGACGTTCAATAATAATTTACAAATATGTATATAGAATTAGAATATGATTTTGTTTAAAGCTGAATTTAACATGCATCGTTCCCTTTTTGTTTAGACTCAATCTAAAGCTTCACTTTCGTCTGGTGTTCGAGCAGCCGCACAAACTCTTAATGTGCCCATTGAAAAACTTGAATCGCGGCAATTAAATCATCGTGAACAAATAACAAGTAGCTCGCATAATGCAATACCGCAACAGCACAATTTACGCAATAGCTCATCGCCCATGTTAAGTGATTCATATGAAGAACAACATCTTCAACAACAACAGCATCATCAACAGCGTGATCAGTTTGAAGAACAACATTCGAGAAATATACATCATGCCATTAGTGATGCAATCGATCATCACAGTTTAGTACAAGAAGGGGCGCATGTTTATAATGGGCACGGAGATGAGGGAGAGCCTTATGATGGAAAGGAACATTTTAATGAGCATCATCAGTATGCAAAACAACGGAGCTTCCTACATTCAACACGTAGAAGTTTCAATCAACTTCATTCTACTAATACGAATTCCCGAGAAAATCCTCTTTCAGTTCAGCAGGGCCATCAACAGCAGAATTTCGATGGAAATTTTATTGCCGAAGAGCAAAGTGGAGGTACTACTTCACCGTCTGTAACAAGATATTCTCTGTTGCAGTTTGCTATGCAACACTTTAGAAATGAGTGAGCTTAAACTAATGATGTCTGAAAATTTCGATATGATTTTTTATACGATTAACTTTTTTATTTCAAGTCAAATCGTTGCATCGCGCTCTTATGGCCGTGAACCATCAGATCGTTCGTCAAATCGTTCATATGCAGAACTGGTTAAATGGCAGGGTACACCTATAAGCATTCCATTATTACGTTTGCCTAATGACTTAGCTAATTTAGCGCTTGAGTGTTTTGATTGCATCTTACGATATTGTGGCGATATAGCAATGGAACCAGATTTAACAGAAGTTAAATGTGTTTATACCGTACTGATGGTAAGTAAAAAAAACAAAAATAATATTTTTATTTTTAGCTACGTTTTTTCTGTTATTTTTTTTTTTTGTTTTTTCTTTTAGCATTGTCACAAATATTTAGCGTTACGTGACGAAGTTTATTGCCAGTTGATGAAACAAACTACTGCTAATCGTTCACCCTGTTCTGATTCGACCCAGAGGGGATGGCGTCTGCTTAGTATTCTAGCAGCATACTTTGGATGTTCAGATGCTCTTCGCCCATATTTAATCGAACATTTGACATCCGCCGCTTCAGATCGAAGAAGGTCTTGCCACGGAACGGCTGCTGTGTGTTTAACAAATTTGCGTAAGACCGCACGTTGTGGTGGTCGAAAAAATGTACCGAGTGTAGAAGAAGTAACAGCTGTTTCTGCGGGTCGTTCGGCAAGACGCCAAATTTATCGACTACCAGGAGGAGCTGAGCGTGTTGTGAATACTAGATGTTCTACTGTAGTAGCAGATGTCATATCTGAACTTTGTGGTCTTTTGGGTATTGAATCTGAAACTGAACAACAGGAATTCTCTTTATATTGCATAGTTCAGGGAGATGCGTTTACGATGCCTCTGTCAGCCGATGAATATATTTTGGATGTTACCACTGAACTTTTAAAATCAGGCCAGCCCTTCTATTTAATTTTCTGTCGGTCAGTATGGCATTTCCCCTTAAAACGGGATCCTGCACCAACTCCCCTCTATGTAGAGGTGTTATTTAATCAGGTAGCGCCTGACTACTTGGAGGGATTGTTACTAGAATTACCCACTACAGGAGTTCCACCTCCCGAAGCAGTCAGAGACATGGCACGTATAGCAGCATTGTTACACAGAGCAGCTGATTTAAGTCATATCCCAGCTATGAAAGAAATTAAATTCCTATTGCCTAAACCAGCTTTAGGCATTAGAGAAATCAGACCAGCGCAATGGGTAGGTCTAGTGCAATCCGCCTGGCCCCAGGTAGCCAATCTAAGTCCTAGTCAGGTGAAGGCTAAATTTTTGAATGTTCTGTCTACATGGCCTTTATTCGGTAGTAGTTTCTTTGCTGTCAAAAGAATATGGGCCGATGAAGGTTCTCATGTTGACGATAATTCCATGTGGCGTGACTTAATATTAGCATTAAATAGGCGGGGAGTATTATTTTTGAATCCTAACACACATGAAACTATGCAACATTGGCCATTTATGGAGGTCATTTCAACTCGAAAGGTAGATTTCTGTTTTCTAACTTACTTGGTTTCCTTGTTTATATATAAATTTATTTTCTTTCAAGGTACGTTCTGAAGATGGTGCTTTATTTCTGGATATGAAAGTTGGTAATTTAATGCAACAGCGTGTCATACGAGTTCAAACAGAACAAGCTCATGAAATATCTCGTTTGGTACGTCAGTATATAACAATGGCTCAAGTGAGCCAGCGTGAAAAAAGAGACGTGAATTAAAAAAAGGTATATACAATTTATTTTATTAACAATAACACATGTACTATTTAAAGAATATAGCTACTATAATAACAAAAACTTTGCATTAATTTTATATGATAACGATTTTAGAATTTGACAAAGGTAATAAACATAAATTTGAAAATAACCCTAAATACCATATAATTATTTTAAATGGAAATTAGTTTGATCAAATATTGTATTTTCTTAAAAATAAACTTATCAGTCCGAAAAAAAATTTAATCTTTTATAGAAATAAACGAAAATTTGGTACATTTTATGGGAATAAATTTTTATTTTTCAAAAGTTTTATTATTTTTTGCTGCAATGGCTATTATAATTATTATTTGTTTTAAACTTTCAGTTTCTAACTTAAAAAAATATACAAACTACGTTACAAGGTGAATTGATAAACAGGTGGTATCATCGGCATGAAGTCAAAGTGAATTAACTTACAGGTGCTCTTAATAGTCCCGCTAAGTTTTGATTATGTTCAACCCTGGTTGTCAAAATGTTAAAATAATATAAAAAATAAAAAATTTTCAAGTAATTTGAAAAAGTAAAAACATTGTAAATTTTGTAAAACTAATTTTTAGAACCAAAAAATGAAATATGAGGTATTCATGCATATGTAGGAGATGGAAACTAACTGGTACAACTTCATTTAAATGATGACCTTCGACATCAACGTGGTGGTCTGTAACAACAAAATTGCATTAAATTTCTGCTTTTTAGACATGTGGCCACCTAAAAATTAATTTGCCTTGCATAATTTAATTTTGATTAGCGTTAAGTATTGTTCGAATTAACGTCAAAGTTTAATTTGTCTTTTTATACCCTTCACCACAAAAAGTGGGAAAAAGGGTATGTCTCAGTTCATTATTCCGTTTGTAATTTGTACGATATCCATTTCCGACCCCCCTTAAATATAAATATATATATATATATATATATATATATATATATATATATATATATATATATATATATATATATATATATATATATATATATATATATGTAGGACTAGGACGAACAACGAGAGGTGGTAAGTCTTACTAAATACAACTTTGACAAAGGAACAACCTGGAGACTTGAAGAACAATGAGAGACATACTCGAAACTTCTTTTTAGTTCTTAAGTTAACGAATGAATTTGGTTGTAGTTGAAACGGCCATCAAGACGAAAGTTATTTTAAGCCTAAATTTGTGTAAACCAAAATTGATCAATAAATCAATAAATGTTTTTTGGTTACTTCAATTGTCTAATAGTTTAATTAACGGCCAGAATTTTTAGTGTTGAGGGAAAGTGTTCTTATTGGACAGTTTACATAGGAACATATGAAGTTGTTGTTTTGTGCAAGTGGTAAAAAAGACGTAAGCGCAAAACTTTAAAAAGAAAAGGAAATCTTGTACAGTACATACAAAAAGTGTATACATACTCCTATGTACATACACGTTAGTAAAAAAATTCGGGGAAAAACGGACGCAGTCTCTAAAACAACCGAGTAATGGTGAAAGAACGTTAATTTTGAAATTATATTTACGAGTTTATTTTAACGAAAAAGTGCATTCGGTTGCGAAACGTTAATAAAACACCGAGGAGTATAGCAATTTTAAAGTGTAGCGAAAGAGTCGAGCAATAATTTTTGTACGAACAGTATGTGACTAGAACCAATTGTGCGTGTTCTAAGGAATATAAGGGATAAGAAAACAGCATACAATAAAACAATTAATATTTTGTAGATTATTTCTAAACAACAACACATATTAAATCTAACACATTTACATACATTAAAATAAATTATAATACTGTTGTCATACCTTTCGGTGAAGACCGTCGTCACTGGCTGTTTATTTGGTACGATTGGCGAGCGCTGTCGATGTAAAGACATCATTTTCAAGCCGCGTTTTGATTAGTACTGGTTAGATAGTGTAAGGTGTTTGTTGCACAGACGGTGGTAGGTTCAGGTAGTTTTGTCGGTTAACTTAAACTATAATACTTTTGAATTCGGTTGCATAAATATTAAACTAACTCTTAAAAAATAAACAACAACAACAATAAAAACTAAAGAATATTAAGTGCTCTTCAGAATGATCAACAGAAAGTGAAGCAGTTACTATATGTGAAGGTGTGAGCAAACCGTATCAATTGCATCTGATTGAGGGAGAAATCAACGAATAAGAAGCAGAAAATCTACGAGGGGCCCACTAATTTAAGCTAAGTAAAATTGTGAAAGATAATGTCAGTCTGATTTCTGTTACAATTATAGTTTAGAATGTAATATAATAATTCAACGAATAAAATTCAACTCAGATAAACTATACTATTTTACAGTTTATTTAAATTTAATGGAAATTTCAGCCTGATAGAAATTGTGAATTATTGATGAACGTTTGAATTGAAATATATATATTGTGAATTATATTAAATTTTTCATTTGATTTAGCAATTAATTTAATCAATTTAAAGCAAAAGCCCAATACTTTTTCTTTACAATATGGTTTTTATTACAATTTTAAGTTAAAAACTGCATAACATTATTCAATACAGAATTTTATTTATTTTACGTAAATAAATTTAATAGACGTTTATAAGTAATTTTAAGTTTTAATATAAAGTTTCGGAAATTTCATTTTTTTCATTATAGGAGCTTCATATATTTTTTATTATTATTAGACACTTGAGATTATTTGACGGGACAAAATGGACTTACAGCAAATTCTATCACTAAACGTTAAAGGGGTTGGAGTCTAAATTGTCGGAGTTAGGGTTAGCTACGACTGGACGCAAGAGTGAATTACAGGATCGACTTAAGGAATACTTTGGCCTGACTGATGGTGATCAAGACTCGGCTTATGCTGATATTCCATCTCGTCATAACGAAGTTTTTCCAGTGGTTAGGACTAGCATGTTCACATTGAGAGACATAGAAGATTCGCTTACCACATTTTGTAGTACAGATGGTCAAGAAATACATAATTGGATCGACGATTTTGAGAGTAATGCTGAAGCTGTGGGGTGGAACCAGCTGCAAAAAGTTATTTATGGCAAGCAGTTATTGAAGGGCGCAGCTCGCATGTTTATTCGTAGTAAAAATGGGTTGAATAATTGGGATGCGCATAAGGAAGCTTGGGGAAGTAGTATCGGCAATTAATGTACACCAGAAGAAGAAGAACAATGAAAGTTATAGGGAATATCTTTACACCCTGATGGAAATTAGGAGACCCATAGATCTTGATGAGAGCGGCCTAATACAATATTTTGTGGATGGAATTCCAGACTCGAAATTTGGTAAAACCATTTTGTAGCAGGCAAAAAATATCGGAGAACTAAAGGAAAATATAAAAACGTATAGAAAATCCGTGGATCGTCACATCAGGCAGCAACCTCAAGATTTTCTTCGGCATCTACAAGGGAACACAACGAAAAAACTACTTTAGCTGGAAAAAAGAAATGCTATAAATGTAGTGAGGGTGGCCACTTTGTAAGAGACTGTAAGTCAGTACACTTTAAGTGTGACAAACAGGGACACAAATCGTTTGAATGCCAGGACAAACCACCTTTTAACCTAAAAAGAGAATTTGGTAATTCATGTATCGTTAAACGTTTCCGCAATTATACGCAGGACAATAATCCTGCAGCTAATAGTAACTTTAAGGAAATCGAAACAAATGGCATTAAATTTTCGGCAATTATAGATAGTGGTAGCGATATTTCGATAATTCGGCATGATATATTTGAAAGGCTGGGTGATGTAAATTTTGTTAGGGGAGAGAGAAATTTTATAATTGCTGGAAATTATGGATTAGTAACAATCGGATGTTTTGAAAGGCAAATAACGGTAGACGGAATTAATGTCAATATCATATTCTACATCGCCAAGGATTTCGTATATCCAGCTGCAATCGGTATTGATATTCTTGAATGTGCCGACGTCATAATGACTTCTCAAGGAGCAACGTTGGTAAAGAAAGCAAGTCCTGTTAAACGCAAGGACAGTAAGGGGGATAATAGAGGCATGGACAATCATATAAGTGAGAGCAACAATTTGAACGAATTTGAGGTATTTTGTTCAACCGTAGCAATCGAGAACGAACGAAACAATGATTTGGCGCATTTGTCAGGAAAAACACTAAAAAATATAATTGAGAAATATCGGCCAGAAAGAAAAACACCGTCTCCGATACAGATGAAAATAGTATTAACTGATGAAATACCTACTTACCAAAGGCCTCGCCGTTTAACATACGAAGTTCAGAATATTGTGAAACAACATATAAAGGAATGGTTACATAATGGCATCATAGAGCCAAGTACGTCGGAGTATGCGTCTCCCGTTGTTTAAGTGTCAAAAAAGGATGAAAGTAAGAGACTTTGTTGTGATTTTCGCAAACTAAATGAGAGGATACTTAGGGACAATTTTCCTATGGTTTTAATTGATGATGTGTTGCATAAACTCCAGTCAGCGAAATTATTTACTACACTTGACTTAAGAAATGGGTTTTTTCACGTACCAAATGAGGACAGTTCCAGAAAATATACTTCACTTGTCACTCATAATGGACAATATCAATTAAGTTATGTGCTTTTTGGAATTTCTAATTCGCCAGCAGTGTTTTTAAGTTTTATATTCGCAATATATAGGGAAATGATTCAGGAAGGTACCATTATAGTGTATGTTGACGACATTATCATCCTATCAGTGGATGAAGAGGATGGTAATTGGAAATTTATCCAGGTGTTATCTGTGGCAGAAAAATTCGGGTTAAATATAAAGTGGGAGAAATGTCAATTTTTGAAGAAAAGGGTCACATTCTTGGGATATATCGTGGAAAAACTCTACTGTTAGGCCATCGTCTGAAAAGACCTCTGCAATATCATTGTTCCCTATCCCGAAAAATAAGAAATTGCTTCAACGGTTTTAAGAACTCACCTCCTACTTGAGAAAATTTTTGGAACATTTTGCAAGACCATTATCTGACTTGTCGAAAGCAAATGTTGTATCCAAAATTGCAGATGCACAGGTCATTGCATTCAACCAGTTGAAGGCAAGTTTGGTAAATGCACCAGTAATATTTATTAAGTCCTAAAGCAGCAACTGAAGTTCATACGGATGCCAGTATGTACGGCTACGGCGCCATATTATTCCAGAAAAATTCAGAGCAACAGCTTCATCCGGTAGAACACATGAGTTCTTAATAAACTCGAAGTCCCAGCTTATATATATATATATATATATATATATATATATATATATATATATATATATATATATATATATATATATATATTCTCAGTCCTTATGCATAGCGAAGTCGATCGATGTCCGTCTGTGTTAGTGTTGAAATCAACTTTGCGAAGGCAGTGAATGTGCTAGAGAAAACGAAATACGCCAATCGATCAAACAAAGTTTCGATAATTTGGTATTGAAAAAATCCAATATTTGTTTTTTGATTGGAATTACTTCACTAAACTAAATTTACATATGTATATGGTGAAGGGTATATAAGATTCTTACTTGCATTTTTTTTTGCCAAATATTTATTTATTGCTGACACGTCAGTAGAAATCACATAAAATGATTTAGATAACTGGGCGGGCTCAGTCGTACTACTATAAATTAATACAAAACGATGTTAAAAACTTAGTCTTTCAGTATACCTATTTTATAATACTTTGGTATTGTGCGCAGGTAAGAGTTCTATCCGCTTCGTTGGCTGTATACATATATGTTTTCATTGTCTAATAACAGTAAAGAGTTAAAAAGTTGATCGGTTGTGTTACATTTTAGCCATACATTACGACATATTTCAATGAAATTTAAGATGTAGATTGATATTTACTTATCTGTTGATAGATAGTTACTTATCTTTCAAAAATCTACCTAAAGGGAAGACAAGGAGCAAAAGGGCTTTTTTATACTGCTCAACCGATTTAAAGGAAATTTGAAACATTAAGGTCGAAGAAAGGCTATCCATTACTCCATTGCCTAGAAAGATCCTAGGCCTCGAGTGTAATACAGAATTAAAATAAATAAAACAACATACATATAATTAAGCTTTGTTACTTTAAATACAAAAATTGCACTCATTAACAAATTCATCTATTAAATACCTCAGTATGTATTTAATAGATGAATTAAAGCAAAAGCTACAAAAAATCGAATTTTATAATAATTCTTCCTGAGATCTGTGCTTTGGAATTAGCTACATATATATTGCCCTTTAACCAAAGAAAGAAGAAGTTTTTCATTTGCATAACAAATTCAGAGATTTTTTATTTTTATTTTTGTATTTTACAATTTATTAAGCTAAGTGTGAAAATTATCGCTTTCATTTTTACCTGGTTTAATTTTTATACAAGTGTTTGAACTATTTACGATTTCATTTTTTTTAATAAAAGTACTATGCATTTTTCAAAATCATACACAAATATAAAAATACTTAAAATAAATACTTATAAGATGGCAAAAATATTATTACATAAGATTTAAATTTTATTGTGCATTTGTTTTGTTAAATTGGGATAATTTTTAACTTATCTTTCTCTTTGTCTTTATTTTCCATAATTATATTTTTAAATTTGACTTAGTTTAAAACTTTAATAAAATATAAAAACAAATTTTTTTGCTATTTTTAAGTTTTTTAATAGATTCATATAAAATCCTCTTCGTTTTGTTAAAAAGATTTAAACTTTGCAAAATAAATTAGAGTTTATTTTTATTTGCTTTATCTTTGAATTGTTGTTAGGATTTTTATTATTTTAACGTAAATGGTAGGTATTCCCAGTTAAAGGTACCAAAATACATAAATATGTATACATGTAAATAATACATAAAAAGTCTTATGAAAAGAGAATATTAACGTAGTCACTTAATGTCTTAGAATATTGCTAATAGAAGTGAGTCAGTAATTCAATTACTCTAGCATAGCCGGGGAAGTTGCTATACTTTAGATTATCATTAAAAAAAGGATTTCAGTTCGAATCTAAATCTTACGATCAAATAAAACTTTAACTTATAATAAAAACAATGTTTATAACTCTTAAAGATGATAAAATTAAAATAGCTTGAAACTTTTATCGTGAATTTAAAAAAAAAAAACCACAAAACTAAGAAATAAAAAAGATTTCTTTATTAGAGGGAAATAAATTTACATCTTATACACAAATTTCAATAAAATCAAAGATTTTAAATTATGTTTTACATGGTTTTCATTTAAGCTAACGATGTGTGGATGTGGTTAACTTTCATGCTAAATATTTTATTAACACTTTATGAGAAAAATGCAACAAAAAAAAAAAAAAAAAAAAAAAAAAGAAAAAAAAAAGAAAAAGAAAAGAATAATATTCCTTCTAAATGTATACGTAGGCAAAAAGCAAAAATATTCAATAATGTAAAAGTCAGTAGATAGTGTATCTAATACCGGCTTATTTTGTTTAAAGCTGTCAGTCTATTTTTATATAATTTTTAATATCTGATTATTCTTGATTTATTTTTTAAATTGAATTCTTTAATCAATTGCTTATTTTAAAAGCTATTTGGATGGCAATTTATTTCTTTTATTTCACATTAATATTAATAGCAAAAAATATATTTGTTTTATATACATAAATATCTGAAAAATGTGATATAATTTAAGCATTATTGATAGAGATTAAACAATAAGCAACTCTTAATAACGTTTATTTTCAAATCAAAGTACATAAAAAGCTGAGCTATGATTTGTTGCAGAATTAAAAATGTATAGGTAAAATACAGATTTCTTCTATTAGCCATATTCATGTTACAAAAAATAATATATAAGATAAAAAATTAACAACTTTACAGTTTATTTAAAAAAAAAAAACAGAGATTAAAAAGATTAGTATCAATACTTAAAGTAAACCAATCGATAACACGTACTAATGTATATGTGTATTTGAAGTTAATTTTTTAAAGTAAAACAATTGCTTGTTAGATTTAAATTTTCTTTAAGGTTTAAGTATTTTTTGGACACTACGTAGGCTAATTTTGTACGTAGACAAGAACACATTGTCTGTTCCACTGTTTCTGTAATACAAGCGATCAACTCGTTAAAAAAAATTGTGTAGGAATAGTTTAAGAAATTGCTGTTATAATAAAATATTACGCTCAGACATAATTTGTCGAGCATAGAAATGAATTGTTTATTTGCAATAGTGAAACAGTCTTGGACTGACTAGGCTAGACTGGGACTAGCGTTTTGTTAATGAAAGAGTTACAAAAATACATTTTATATAAGCGAAATTAATAATTTTTGCTCAGCAAATAAAAGGCTCTCACTTAAAAAAATTTAGTTGAACTGATTGTAGTTTTTAATAAAATTCGAGACTTTAATTGTTTCTTTTTTAGTTTTTTGCTGCACTGACACTTCTATACACTTACTATATGTTATTGACTCTTATTTATGATGCAGTTGCTCAATCTTTTTTAATAATTTATTACTTAAGACATGAAATCAAACTGTTACCTACTTGCTCTTGCATAACAGCTTCGTTTTTGTTTTGTTTTATATTTTACTTTAATTAGCTAGACTTAAAGTTAATTTAATTTACAATGTATAAAGCTAAAGTTCTGTGTTTTATATTTATTTTTTATTTGCTTTTGTTTTTTATTTTGTTTTATTAATATTTTTTTTAATTTAAGATGAAAATTTTAGATAACAAAAAGCAATTGCTGTTTATATTTAAAAAATTGTTTCGCGCGTAATTTTACATTAAAAATATAATTTACATATTTTTGCCTTTTCTCATATATTAGTTTTTGAACTTACTTACTTTTGTAATTAAAAATGTTATTTTTTTGTTGGAAAGAAAAGAAAACAATTGTGAATTTCCTTGAGTTTTTTTTCTTTTGTAATATTTACGTTGCTTTAATGTAATAATATTTTATTAATAAAGGCTAAGTGGCGTAGCATATTTATTTAATTATAAATTTATAAGTGAGTCTTTTTATAAAAAAAGCACATTAGAAAACGGAGGATGCCAAATAAATTTTTTTTAAATATTAATAGAGAATATACACACATTTAAAGCATTTTTTGTTGGATTTTTAAACAGTGAAATTCATAGCTAATTTTAAACCTATTTAATTATTCTAAAGCAGATTTATTTTTGTCTCAATTTATGTACATATACAAAAGAAGAAGCAAAAATAATAACCCAACTTTTGTTTGTTTAAGTTTTATTAAATTTATAATCATTTCTTCGCATTGTATTGCTGTAGTATTTTGTTTAATTTCCTAAATGGCAATGTTTTTGCATATTGTTCCTTTTGTATTTTACTTAAAAATTTATTTTTATTTGATTAAAATTATTTATATGTATTTTGTTTGTTTTTTTTTTTATCCATATCGCCCGCCCCTCGCATGTTAAGAGTGCACTCAAGTTTGTTCTTAATGTAAAAACTTAATTTTCCGTTGCATAGCAAACATTTCTTTTAGTTTTTGTTTGTTATAATACTTTTTTAGTTTCAATTTCAATGAAATCGACTCAAAGTTAAATTTAAAACTAACTAAAGCAGATCCTTGATTTTGGGTTTTAGGAAATAAATGAACCAGACTGTACTTGAAAAGCAAATATTTTATCAGTTTAATTTTAACATAATTTCAAGCGCACAAAAATTGACAATAAGGAAATTTGAAATAATAACAAAAGTTTGTTTATTGTTTTAAAAGACCAACCAGAGAAAATTTTAAAAAATTATATAAAAGGAAATGGCGTGAAAACACTGAAGGGTAGTTTTATTCTTTTTATTTCATCTTTTTTCGTTTTTTTAGTGGGAATATATTTTCTTCAAGGATACAAAATTTGGAATATTTTGAACATAACGTAGTAAAAAATAAAAACTGTATTGAAAAATTTTATTATTAAAAGTCAAAACACATTAAAACAAAACAAACAAAGGAGCCAATTAAAAACGTTTTGCTAATTAAATCATAAAATATAACTTTATTAAGCTTTCGTTTTATTATTAATTTTTTTTTAGTTGAATTGATAAAAATATTGTGTAATTGTGTATCTTTAAAGGACATGTGCAGTTTAAATAATAACCAAAGACAAAATAAATAAGTTTAAAAATAATAATAATGGATCTTTAGCTTAAAGCTGCATATAATTTTTTAATCCATTTAGTATTCAATCAAAGAGAACTATTTTGCTTTCAAAATTAATGTAATTATACACATGACCCCTTCTAATATTGCCTCTGATTTACATTACATCTTGATGTTACTATAAGTGCAAACAAGCAGATTTAAAACTTGTAATTTAAAAAAGGGTGAAATTTTTTTATGTCATGACTCGTCAAATGGATTTATTTAACAGATTTTTAATTTTTTTTTTTTTTACTTTTTTCTCAGGTTGACGTACAAGCTTATACAATTACAACAAGAAGCCCGTTAATTTTTTGTTACACTTTTCATCCCAAGTCGCCTTTATGAAGCAATTTTTTTTTCTTATTTTTTGTGTAAATTTTTTAATTATAAAAAAACAAATAAAAAATAAGCAAATATATATGTTTGTATATTAAAACGAAAAAATTAATTATCGAAGAATGTATGTCTAAAATATAAATTTTTAGTTGAATTGTTTTTTTACATGTTTACTTGTAATTTATTTATTTTTAGTATTTTTATTATCATTTGTCACACAATTAATGTGTTTCAATTGCAGTTTGGTTTTAAGAAGTCCATTAAGTAGTCTTTGCTAGAGAACTTTATTTCTAAAAATTTGTTAAGTCACTATTTTTTTCAGTTTTTAAATTTAGTGTTATCATTAATTAAGTTTAGTTTTCAAAGTTTGCTTTTAGTTTCGTTTTTCACTTTTAAATCTGTCAACATCACAACTCGTCAGATTTTTAAATTTATTTTTTAAATAGCGTCTTTTTGATAAAAACGTTTGTTTGGTTTGCTTTAAGAGTTATCTGCGCCCCAACTCCAAGTTTTATAAAGTGTAATTTCAAGTGTGCAGTGAGATTTTGTGTATAATTAATTTTATTGGATGGATGGGTGCTCTCGAAGTTTTTTTTTTTTTAATTTTTGTTAAACTTTATTAGATTATTTTTATATTAACATCTATATTATTAATTTAGCTGTGCTTTCATTTAAGAAAATTTTCTATAAATTTTTGTTTGGCAGTCGGCTTAAATTTATGTGGTTGTAATTAATTTTGTTTTCGTTAATTCACATATATTTGTATAATACAAAATTGTTTTTAAATTAATCTTTTATTTATTGTTAAGAAAAACATATTAATGTTATTTTATAAAACAAACCCATTTGAATACAATTATCAGAAGTGATAATATACATGGTTTTAGTGTGTTTTAGGCTTATATTTACATATTGTTTAATTAATAAATCTTTTTAAATGAAATGTAAGTATTTTTGTAGTATGTGTATTTTTGTGTTCAAGGAGAAAAACGTAAAAAACAATTTAAAGTTTCGGAATTCTTAGAAATGTTTTAAATACAATCTGGGATTTGTTCTTTTTTTAAATTTTTTTAATACAATTCTTTTCATGTTATGCTGCATTCGATTCCATTTGATGGTTTGTGCATCCAGATTTGTTTTGAATCTATTGTTTCCTTATTTGCTGTTATTGTTGTTATTTGATAACTCAAAAGAAAGATTTGCGCTTTTGTTTGTACGGTATTTATATTGTTGTTTATACTGTTAGTGTGTACATTGTGCTGTTTTTATTAGCAGAAAATTAACGCTTTAGTTTTTGCGTGCATCTTGGAGAGGGGGGCGAGGCCTGGCTCAGACATCTGCTGTTCTTGATGTTATGCTCGGCGATCTCGAGTGTATTACAACCTTATGACCGTTTTTTGTAACAAATCCGTCGCTTTCAACTAGCACTGCGGTTTGTCGGCCATTACTACTGCCGCTTATGCATCCTGGAGTCAGGGGTCCTCCATTATTACTATTGTCTTCGTGTACTATTGCCTCACCCGAAAGAAGCTCATCAACACCTTCGCCAACTCTTCCGTTGTTTCCACTGCTACTTCCGTTGTCACTGCCACCATCCGCATCATCACCGGCCTCCTTACCGTTGGCAAGCTTTGTGTCAACTGGTTCACCATATTTGTAGCGACGCCATGCTGTTTGTATTAGGCGAGCGCAGTATTCTTCACGTTGTCGCCACAAGGTCGACGATACTGGGTCGTATCCTTCTGTGTCCGGTCGAGCGGCTATTTCACCAATTTCACCAGTCTCCTCAATAGGATTGCCCTTACGTGCGAAAAAGTCTTTCGTTAGGGCATCCAAAATGTCAACGCAGTACATTAAGTCGCCACGGCAGATAGGTATATCCATTGATATAATTTTGTATTTATTCGGCTTGTGAATCTGCAAAGGGGGTTCTAATACGTCCAGGAATTCGGACAGCTGTTCGTGTCGAATGTACTGAGTGCCTTCGGGATCGAATTGTTGCCAAATTTCATAGTACATGTCGTAATCGTCATCGGTGAGACCTTCCTGTACGTCTTCCGTAGCCTGGCTATAGTTCTCGAGAATGACAGCAATGTACATATTAATAACTATCAAAAAGCTTATAACTAGATATGAAAGAAGAAACGTAATTCCGACGGTCGCTGAACCACAATTGCCCGGATAGCCTTTGTCGTTGTCGGGTGGATCGCAATTTTCCTCATTGATAATGGCGTCTAAAACACCATCCCAACCGGCTGAGGTAGACATCTGTGTTTTTTTTTAATAAAATACAACGGTTTTTTTTTCGTTTCAGGGGTTATTAATATGGATAGTATTTATATATTTATTTATATATATATATATATATTTATATATATAGAGCAAATTCAGTTGTATCAGGGTAAAACCACAGATTATCAGTTTAGAAACGGTTGGGTTGGCATGGTAGGTAAGTTGAATACATGAATAGACAGGAGGTCGTTCGTTCATGTTCATATTAGAAGTTTTTTTTGTTTGATTGATTGTAAGCAGTGAAAAAATTTGGTAAAAATTGGTAGAAATATTTGGAATTAGTTATGTAATTATTTTAATAAAAAAATATTTTTGGTATTGTTAAATAGTAAAACTATTATACATAAAGTAAACATTTCTTCGTAAAAAAGACAATCACTTTTTATTGACTGACTAATTGATTGAGTGGTAGATTAAATAGCTGATCAACTAGCTGCTTATTAAAAAGAATAAATAAATGTTTGTATGTATTCTAGACTATAGAATATAAAATATTGCAACTTTTTGTTGTATTTTCTTATAGTGTGGCAATACAAATAAATTTAGATAAAAAGCAAATGGTAAACTAAACCATAAACCAAAGCTCTTTAGTTAACTACTGTTTCTTTTGCTTTGGTTTTATGTGGTACTTAGGGGTAAGACCAGTAAGCAAGATAACAAAAAATATATACATACATATATGAAACCATTAGCTATGTATTAATCTAATATGGTAAAAAATGAACAAGAAATTTACCAAGAAAAAATATATAGGATGTCGGTTTACAATATAAAACCTTGAAAGCTCTTTCTCAATATATTCTTAGAAAGAATATAACTATTACAATATAATTTTTAAGATTTCGCGAAACACAGTTCCTATGAAAAGCTTTTGAAAGAAAATATCCTTCAATTGTTTATGCTTATACTCAAATATTTGTAGCAATGTACATGCGTAAAGAACATTTGTAGTTTATAGTTTTGATTTTGTTTGCAATGAAAGCCTTGTTGGTCTGTTTCTATTTAGTAGACTTTTCTCATTAAGATTTTCAAAGAAATCAAAGCCTTAGATTTTTAAAATACAATTTAGAAAAAACAATTTTTTTTTGTTTGTTTTGTGAGAAGCGTCATATTTCATCTTATTTCTTTTTATGCTGTAAGCTGTTAAATGAGGAATTTTAACATTATTTAATTTGGTGATTGTTGAAAGAGCTGAATTAGGTTTTTGTTTTAGTAGAGCAGGAAGCATTAATGAAATGAGTTAAAAAAAGGTCAAAACAAAACAAACACAAATAGAGAAAAAGCACACTTTAGAAAAGCAATTTAGAAATAATAAAACTAAAAAGCAACTTGGGTAAGTGATTAGTTAAAGCTTTTCTTCTAAGGCGAAGCATTTGCAATCAAAAAAGAGAAAAGTTAACAGAAAATAAAAATGTTTTGGTAATAAAATAATATAAGTAACTAACACAGCAAACATAATTTACATATGTATATGTAGAGGCGCAATGAATAGATATTAATTCTTTAATGTTCAAAGATGTGACATAGCTTTTGGATTTATCCACAAAAGCATTATTATTAGTTATTAATTCCTCTCAGTCCCACCATAAAATAATTTAAATGGCAGAACCTTGCAGCAAATGAAAAATTTAACTCTATCGTGAATTATTTAAATTCTGCATCTGCTGTTAAAAAGAGTACAATTAAAATTAAACATTGAAGACTTAATATGCGATAAATCAAAATAAAAAAAAAATTGTAATAGCAGCAAAAGCTTTTTAAACAGAAATAAATTTGTTTTTTATATGAAAGTTAACAGATTTAGGTTTTTAAGTTAAGATAAGGAACGCACTAATTTAGCTTTTACCAACAACTACCGCAGCTTGAATCAACATGTGATATTCCCTTCTCTCTATTTTTTGTTCTTTTGTGAAGTGGTGTTTTTTTTTTGTTGTTACTGTTGTTGGTTAAAAGTAATTGGAACCAGTCAATGGATTTCTAGACATACATATGAGTGCTCGTCGTTAGCTTTGCTTGTATGTATGTATTTATGTATGCAAGAATATTATAACGATTGGAATATTAAAACGACCCAGATATAATGTAGTGTTTTAGCAAAGGTATTCGTTGAATCTTAAAAATATTAAAACCAATTTTGTTTTTCTTTTTTTTTTTTTGATTTAAAACAATTTTTATAAAAAGGATGTTACTTTGGTGAGTCGTTTTAAGTACTCCAGTTATAACCTAAATTGTAACTAAATAATTAGATGAACACAAGTTTATATGCGTAAAGTTCCGTTTTCTATGTTTGCAAGTATATGAGTGTGTTTGAGGTAATAAAGTATGTAAGTGAAAGTGTGTGAATATTCATAATTCGTTTTTAAATAGTATACCAAAGGGAATATCACCCAACGACAACAACAATAGACAACAATAACCGTTTGATAATTGTGGTAGCTTACCTGAAAGAGCAATATCATACTTTGGCCAAATGTCTTAAAATTATACACGTCATTAATGCCACTCTTTTCTTTGACATGCATAAAGAAGGACATCCCAAAGATGGCAAAGATGAACATGACCAAAAACAGCAGTAGACAAATGTTGAATAAGGCAGGCAATGACATGGCTAACGCAAACAGTAGAGTTCTTATACCTTTTGCTCCCTTGACCAAACGCAGGACACGACCTACTTTGGCCACTCTCACCACACGCAGCAATGTCGGTGATACAAAATACTTCTCTATGATGTCGCTGAGTACAAGACCTATTTATTGTTATATATATTTTTTATATTTGTTTGTGAAGAGGTATTGTTGTTACATAGAAAACCCAAAAAAAAAAAAGAAAAAGAGAGAGGGTAGGAATTGTAAAATAAGGTACAAAGATAGTTTATCTACTAACTGCTTGTTCAACTAAATCCATTTAACATTTAAAGGCCATTTCGACACATTTTGTGAAACACATTACAGGATAATAATTACATCTTAGAGATTATTAATAAAAATATTTTATAAGTATTAAAGATATGAAGCAAATCTTAAATTCTATGTAAATAAAATAAAAACAAAAAAGAAAAATAAACGTTAAATACAACAACATGTAAACATTTAAATATGTAAAATAACAAATTGATTAAGCTGGGCTTTTCTCTTAGCTGGACGTAGAACAAATCTAAAAATATTTTGTAGCTAGGCGGCATAAGAATTCTGGTTTAACTAAATAGTTAATATAAACAAAAATCATAAATTATGTTTTATTATATTATATTACACCGAAATAAAAATTAGATTAATTTTTACAAAAAAGAGTTACTTTGGTGGTTCGCGGAAGTGAATAATGTTAAGAGACGTAACACTAACACAAATTATCAGGAGAAGTAAGTCTTATTTTGCATCAAATATTATAATTATTTAAGCAATGCTTAGGAAGTTAGCTATTATTTTGTATAAACAAATGTATTTTTACTTTGCGATATTTCGTAGCATATGGTTAGTAGCAAATATCTACCCAACGTTATCACTCCACTCCAAACATTCTTCTGAACTTGTTTGTTTAGATTCGGTTTTAATTAACCTAATAATATCTCTTAATATCGTAACATTATAATTTGGGTACATTTTAGAACTTCCTCTTGTATCATCCAATAGAAATCCTCAATATTTTTGTTCATTGGTTGCTTTAAAATGCTTTCAGAGATTGATTAAACATTAGTGCAACTTATTTATTTTTTTCACTACAATGCGCATGAGCTTCTTTTATAAGGAATAAAATTGCTACAATTACTTTAACTAAGTTCTTTATTGAGGGAAGTGATAAGTTGAGTTTATTAAAAGTTTATTTAATATAAAGAAAAAATTTCTAATTTAACCTCAATAAGAAAATTTTCAGTTACTTCTACTACTTTGTATTAAATATTTATATGTATGTATATATACACATATGAATTTGTGTTGCTCTATGAAAAATATTTTGATTTCATTTGAAGCCAAATGACGGAAAAGATTTAATACTGCCCTTAGTCATCTGACTGCAAAAATCAATAGAATGGTATCTAATGATTAATGCTTTTAAGAATTAACAAAAAAACTTTTTTGCACCTTTATTCTAAGTAAAATTTTTTCAACTTTTGCAGGTGTAAATACTAAGATAAGAATAAAAAAATTACTAAGATTGAATGTAGAGGTCGCTAACTAGTGTTGAAGGTTTTTTTCAATACTTATTTAAATAAAATGTGACATTTTTATTAATATTATACTTATTCTTGTTTTTATAATTATTTTTTATTATTATTGTTATTATTGTACATCAGATATTTGGAAGAAGAAATCTTCTTTTAGGTATGCAAAAGGTGGCAGTTGGCACTAATAAGAAAAGAAAAGGGTTATAACAAATCGTCTTCGAACAGGCCTCTACAGAAAAGTTACTGAAAAGTTACCGAAAGGACTGATAAAGTTGCAATTATAGGAGGTTTAATTCAGTATTCACCTTCGGTTCTCTGTTGGGATCAATAATGCATGCAAATGAAACAATAAAGATCGCATTGATGTACGAAATACTATATCGGTTTTGTTGAGATCATACTGCAAAAATATATTCGTCTAGTATCTCGGCATACGGCTGATTTCAAAGCTCAAATATTAGAGTCAAACAGAGCATGTGATGTCGAAAGCAGCAAAAATATAGCAGATCGCCAGTTGATGGCAAAAATTCGACTTCACATCAAGCGTCTAATAGAGGTGGATAGAAAAATCCTATGTACCCTGAAACTTTAAAGGTAAGGCAGAGGCCGACAATTTTGTTAACATTGAACACTAAAGCCACACTTCAGGTAACATGCGCATATCGTTCGGTATTGGGGCCAGCGATGTTCTTTATAACCAGAATTATACACACTACTCGATCTGCAAGATCAAAACGTAAAAATAAAAACAAAAAATTGGAATTGAAATCATACTAATCTTGTTATAAACAATACTACGAAGTGTACAATCCTAGACCGATAAAGCTAATTTTAAACATTGTGATAAGGCTAGATCGACAAAAAGTACAAACTAATCACTAGCCATGGTTATTTTAGAAATTTTCTATTCCTTTACATTAAAAATGCGAGACGCCATATTGCTTGCTCGAAGTGGCAGGGTAAATTTAAGAGTATGGCTAGAGGCTAAGGTTGGCCGGCAAGCGACTGGCTATTTGGTCGACAAAATGGTCAGGGATAAGAGCAACTGGAAGGCCGAGGTAAACTATAGCCTTAACGTCCCGCGGATAAGAAAGAGAGATTTCTACGACGTCATGAATTTGGAAGGAAACAAACGTCGATATCTTGCTCAGTAAGTGTGAAACTTATACGCAGACCAATAATATATTTGCGCAAACAGTTTTGACTAAAATTCATTCCTGGATGACAAGGCGATTTTTATTAGATACGGCCACATAAAAAAAGTTAGGTGACATGAAGTTGAAAATTACGTCTTTACAATTTTTTTCACGTTCTTCAATTAATTTTCTTATTGAGGTTTATTTTTTTTTTCTGAGCCAATAAAAGAAGCAACGTTTAACGATTAAAGCTTTTTGGTCTTAATCTATAATGCTATGTTGTTTTAGATAATTTTCCTTTAGGTTTTTATTTAATATTTGTTCAAAATGAAAACTACAAAATCATAAATTATTAATTGTATAACTAATAATAATGATTTACGAAAAAGCATGCATAACTTAAAAATGTAGAATTAAATGTTTTTTATTTTAAGGAAGTTCTATTTTATGATTATGGATTAGTTTTAGACTAATATTTAAATGGCGGGAAGGCAGTACGTTTAATAACTTTAGCGTGGATGTTAGTAGCAATGTAGTCTGCTGTATATTTTTAGGAATGTTGATTTTGATTGCTATTTAAGTCGAAACTGAATTTAAATTTGAGGTTATTTTTACTATTAAACTACGAGAGTTCATAGTAAAGTACATAATATCCATTGGCAGTATGGACCAAAACCATTAAAATGATTCACAATTTTTTTGGCATTATTTTATTTAATTAATACGAACAAATGTTATTTGTGGTAATATATGAAAGTTTAAAAGGCAAAGCTGTACGTCTTTGTCAGTTTCAATATTTTATTGTGTTAAAAAAATTTCTAAAAAAACATCATCAAAAGTCTAAGTATAAAGCTTCATGCCAAACGTAAAAGTTTACAAAAGTATGTAGGATAGCAACACAATTTAAGCAAAAGAGCGTAGTCATACATATCTTTGATTGCATCGAGTGTTAAAGACGTTTTAGTGCTCTGTCGTTTTAAAGTTTTTCGGTAAAAGAAAGATAACAATTTTTGATTGATCGGAAAATTTATTAAATTTTTGTGATTTTAAGTAAGGCGTCTGTTTGTACAATTTGTTATATTCGTCATTATGGATATCACTTAAAGATCAAAGTGATAATTTGTATGTCATCATGATACAAACCAAATAAGCTTTAAGCTGAAAAACCTTTCCTAATAACTTTTTAAGTAAGAGTGGTTTTAAGCTTTCGTGTTAAAAATATTTTTGAAGTACTTTATTGTACGTAAAAAGTTAAGTTACAAACTAAAATTAAAATCAAAAGCTTTTTAAGCTTTGCGAAATTAAAAATCGAAAACAGAAAAAGAAAAAAAAATTTAGCAAGAAAAGAATTATTTAACATTTAAAGTTTTAAAAAACGTTGAATTTAAAAAGTATATTGTAGAAGAACATGAACTTTGTGTAATTTTTAGAGCTTAAATTCGTAGCTATTAGGCGCAGGTAAAAGTTTAAAGCCACTAGCAGAAAAATAAATCTTTTATTCATTACGAATCTATTTTGACTCGAAAAACAAAAAGATTTTGCAATGAAATAAAAGTTTTCTGCTGTTTTTGAATGTAGTAAAGCATACTTTAAGCCATCTTTTAAATATAGTGTTAAATTTTAATATACGTATACATTTTTTAAAAGTTGTCGTTTTATAATTACTTAGAATATTGCTTAGCCATTTATTTTTTTTTTAATTGTGCTTACGTATTTAACAAACCAGCGATATTCAATTTTTTTATTTCTTGTTGCTTGAAGGTATATAGACATATAATAGTTCAAAGCCATATAATAGTCTGAGCTCCAGTTAGTATAGATACATGTGAAGTTGGCTTTTTCGCTAAAAAAGTTTGACTCGAAGAACTTTTTTATATTTTTAATATAATGTTATGCACAACTGTATATTCGCAAAGCAGCGAGCCAACACGGGTAGCTGACAATTGGCTAGCCTTCCCTGCCACAGTAATGATACCTCTCGCAGACTAGCTTTACGTTAGTTTTTTGCAACACATTGCATACAAATAGTACATCTTCCATCTTTCGATATATATATATATATATATATATATATATATATATATATATATATATATATATATATATATATATATATGTGTGTGAAATGTACTAAATTTTGAAAACGAAAAGAAATCTGTTAATACATTGCAGGCTTACACTTCTTTAGGTATTCTGTCAAGGAGATCCGTAATATCAATCCAAACCAATTATCGTCGTCAGAAATAAAATACGATAAACCCTATCACATGATAACTGTGGCTAGCGAAATGAACATAAATTATAAAAATATTTAATAAATCTATTAGCTTTGAATTCGTATTTTTTTTTTTACTTTTTTTAATTTAATTTTTTTATCTGTGATTCAACTACTGATTTCTTAAAAAAAATTAAAAAAAAAAAACGCAAAGCACAGCGCATATATATTCATACTTAACTTACAACAATCAATATGATACTGAAAAAGCATTCATTATGTGCATTTCGTTACCATACCGAATGTTGATATAAAAGCTTAAACAAATGTACAAGACGAGTTACAGAAAGAACAGCGAAGAAATGCTTTGTGTGGGTTGTGTGTGGGCTTCTTCTAATCAAATTAATTTAATTCAATTAGTTGGTTAAATAGATGATGCTTATTAGTGATCTAGAAAATGCAGCATTACTTACGTTCTGCTGCTGTCTAATTTTTCTTGTTTCTTTGGAAAATGTCGAAAATTAATTTCGATTAATTTTTTTTTACTTTTAAGAAATAACTATCCTCAAAATCAGTAAATATTGCTGAAAGAGAACAACAATATATATTTTTGGTTATAGCATAATTCTATACTTAATATTCATATTCATTTATATAACTGCGAGCGCTAAGCAGTAAAACTTATATATTTCACCAATAAATTTCATGCTTTTAAATCTTTTCCTATTTTTAAAAAATTGCCACCTGTATTTATTCAGCTTGGATGAGCAGTTTGTGTATAAAGCAATTATTATATACCTTGATTTCCTTTCGCCCAAGTCCAACCAATAATAACTCATGCATCCTACTAATGATGCCTTTTTTAATTCGCAGATGTCAAAGCTGCTCGCTTTTGCATTGTCACTGTTTTAAAACTGAACCGAATTTATGAAAAGCCCATTTCTTTTTAAGGGCAATGCAGTCACCTGCTATGAATTCACCTTGCATTTAATATAGGTTTATCTGTACTTGTTTGACATTTGGTTAACATTTGGTTTTTTAGAAATTTATTTTGTATTTTTGCGAAAAGTTTTCTATTGTTATTGTTAATAAGTAGTACATTTACGTTTTTATTATATATATTGTAAAGTAAAGAAGCTTTAAGACTTATTTTTTTTTTGATATGTCTGAAAAGAAAATATGCCTGAAAATATAATTTAAACCCTGTTAATTCAAAGCCGTAGGTAAAGTTGTATGTGTAATAATTTGCAATTTGTTGTATAATAGACGTAGGCGAGTAAAAAAGTTCAAAGTTGCTTGCAGCCTTTTTAAAACCTTAACAAGTTTTTTAAAAAAGTTTAAATAAGTATAAGGAATTAAGAAATTTATAATATCTATGTATGCATTTTACTTACAAGCATCAAGAGGGTCTGGTTGAATATCGCTGTTTTAATACTTAGAAAAAAAATTGCAAAACCTTTTGCATTTTTGTACACATAAACTTTAAGATGGGATTTTAAAACGACATTTTGTAAATATACTCCAACGTGTTCAATCCATAAAGTATCAACGATACCAAGACTCTGCTACTGAGTTAATTTTTAACAAAATTTAGACAACACCGTTTTACTGTTTTAAACACAACACAAATATCAATGATCTTATGAGATGTTTTTTTTTCGGTAAGGTACAAAATTTGTTTTCAGGGTTTTATATTTAAAAGCTCTAAAATCTATGTGTACAAAAGCTTTCAGAATTGAATACAATACAAAATTAAAAAAAAAAAAAAATAATAATAAAAGTAAGGAGAAACTTTTGATTGTAAAGTTAAAGAAAAAGCATATAATTTTTTTGCAAGTTAAAATGAAATATTAAAAATTAAGAAAAGTAAACCAGAAATGATTGTTGGTTTTTCTATTTGAAACCATAAGAAATTTACATCTATTATTTTTATTACAAAATATTAATAAACAAAGACACAGTTAATTATACAAATTGGAAAACAACAAATAACAAAAATTAACAAGGAAAAAGTTGAGTTAAATTAACTGAATTGATTACCATTTTAACACCAAAGTAATTTTTATGTTTTTAAAATTAAAAAAGACTAATAATATGAAAAATTTGTTATAAAAATAATTATACTTAAGCACAATATTAACAGTTGTAACATTTACATCACAACACTAACAATAAAAAACCTAAGGCGTTACAGTGAAATCAGTGATTGACGCGCCCAGGTTATAATAAGGGGCGGTAACAACCTGAAAAGTCACTATACGCCTTAAGCAAAATACAAATTAATTAACCATTATATAGAATTGGAAATATAAGTGTTTTTAATGGGTTTAGTTTGACATTTGAACACAAAGACAACACAAATAATTTAACGAATTTATTATTTTCTTTTTGTATTTTTAAGGCTTTTCGGTGGACTTGGTTGCTCCGGTTATCGGGTCAAGCAAGTCCGGTTGGAATATTTAGTTACTTACCTAAGATGGATAAAATGACAACTACTACATCAAATAAATTCCATGGCTCTTTGAAATAGTGATATCGTAAAGCGAATATTTTTAATAGACATTCGCCACTGAAAATAACTACGAATACCGCATTGAGATAATCAAGGACAGCATTATATGTATCCGATGCATCGTAACGATCAAGTGTCATGGTAAACATGTTTAAACCAATAAACAACATAATGATAATATCGAATTTTTTATCGGTTACTATTTCAAATACTATTGCTTGAGGACGCCACTGTAAAATAGATAAAGATGTGGAAAAGAAAAGGAAAGAAATATATCGTTTTATATAAAATTCCAAAAGAAGCACTTATTAAGTTTTATAAATAATTATTTTTTCGATGAAGCTTTGCTAGTTGAACTCTTCAGGTTTATAACTTATTCATTTAAATTGTACATCTGTGCCAATAAATAAAACTTTATTCTACTCAAATTTGCTTTAAATTCTGTTTTTTATTTCAAAAAACGCCCCAAGTCTGTAGCCCAGCGCATTACTTAGTATATGTTTTATGCTTTTTTTGGACTGATAAATATATGTATGTGCGGCCAAATACACATGCATTATGGTTACTTTCTTAACTATAAAATTGTTAAGTCAAAATTAAAAAATACAATGAATATGAGGGGCAAAACATACGTTAAAAAAGTGCACTAATATCCATTTTGCTGTAAGACCCTCATAAGTATATTGTTTGTATATTAACTGTGAATTTTTAAAATGTTCCATTTAAAAAAGTAAAAAATTTAAATATGTATGCAATTAAAATTTTTCTTGACAATTTTAAAAGAAAACTAACTATGTACAATATTAACTGGTTTGCACATGATAAAAATTATTAAATAATTATTTATTTATAGAGAAAAGAAGTAACACCAAATGGGAATTTATTTTTTATAGGTGTACAATTTATTCATATTTTTTTATTTTTAATGCGAATTTTGGCATGCATTAACATGCTTGTTAATTTTTTTAAATTGTTTTAAACTATTTAAGAGATAAATTAATAAATTGGCCTACGTGTGGTGTTTGAAAAGAAGAAGAAGAAAAATTTAAGGAAAAACATGCCATTTCCGATATTTGATTTTAATTAATCATACAATGCAAAATTCCGTACATACAAAGTGGAAAAAGGACGAAGTATGGTTCTTTCTATCGTTTTTGTTGCAAATTGGTTTGTTGAAAAATTTGAAAATCTTCAAATGGCAGATATAAAAATGTTTATTAACAGACAACCTTTTCTTTCAAATGGATAATGAAGTAGTATACTAAAAAAAGCGTTTGGAATTAAAGAACGGTAATCAAAAAGGACCTTTTGGTGAAAAATTAGTAGAAGTAATTTGTAAAAATTTAATATTCCTAAGATAGTTTATGAAATTGGCACAGATAATAGTCTTTTTAATTTATTATTAAATATATGTATATATATATATATATATATAAATATATATATATATATATATATATGTACATATATATAGCTGTTGTTGCACGCGTACGTTCGGAACGTCCTTAAAACTAAATATATTCAAATATTTTGTACAAGTTCAGGTTTCTGTTATAGTTTCGGTGTTTCTTTAAGTTACATTTAGTTTATTTTCGTTTAATATATTTTGATTCAAAGCCTTACCCTCGGTCTTGGAATAGCTTTTAATGGTTTTTTGGAGCCCATCTTTTTCATAGCATTATAGTACTTTTTCTGATCTTCTGTCATGAACATTTCTAATGATCCACCTGCTTTCTTCTTTTGTTCATTAAAATTATCAATGATAACACCAATGAACAGATTGAGTGTGAAAAATGATCCAAATATAATGAAGAATACGAAATATAAATACATGTAGATATTTGTTTCACGTATCGGCTGCTTATCCACCTGTCGGTGTGTTTTATATTGTTTTGCATTTGATTTGAATTGATTCGATATTGGTATAGGTAAAAGTTTGATTTGATGTATAGTGGTTGATTGATTATTTGGTTGAATATAGTTTAGTTCATACATAAATTAAAGTAAATTAATTTTGTGGTTTAGGATTTTGATTGGTGTAGATATTTTTATATTTTATAATTATATTTTCAAGACAATATATATTTTCAATTTAAATTTTTATATATAAAGTTTATTATCATAAAATAGGAAAGAAGTCAAAAATGAAAAAATATTGATTAGTTAAATTCTTTTTTTAAATACTTGGTAAAAAATAAAGCATCAATTAAAAATTGTTTGAAAACTGTAATAGTTTACCTCTCTTGAATCAATGGCATCGTTCATAATTTGGATCCATCCTTTAAAAGTTGCAACTTGAAATAGACAGAGATACGCATTACCTACATGATCAAAGTTCATTGGTGAATTTTCCCAAGTGTAGTTCTCACTTATGCAGGCATTGCGGTTAGGTATGATTTCATGACTCAAAACCGTATCATTGGCATCTAAACACTACATATACATATTTATTTTTTTTAATAACACAGAAAACAATAAAAGTTATTTTAAAGAAGATTATAAGTATTAATAATGCATAAAGTTAAATGTATTAAAGCTAGAAGCAGCTAATTAGCAAATTATTCCGAAACTAAAGAACTTTTATAATGGTGCGTCTTTTTTGTTCCTTTTATCTTTAATTAATAAACAATGGAAGCCGCCTAAAACAACAAGTAAATAAACAAAAAAGGCTAAGGCTCCGACCTTAAAAAAAACACAATGTTAAGTTCTGTCGTGTTCATAAAAAGATTAAAATAATCCACTCTACCATTTACTACGAGAGATATGAGAACTTTTTTTACATCAACTATTTACGAAAAATAGATGCAAAGATACGCTCCTTATTTTATTTTATTTTAATATAATTTAATTTTTTAATTTAATTTAAACTTTTATTTTAGCTTAAATGCTAATTTAAACTGCTATTTAAGAACTCTTTGATTTTCATTTTGGAAAATGTTGTAAACCAAAAAGTGTCTCTTAATTAAACTGTTTAATATGATAACGTACCTTAAAATATTTTCCAGCAAAAAGCTGTACACCCATTATGGCAAAAATAAGCCAAAATATTAGACACACCAAAAGCACGTTGAAGATGGACGGTATAGCTTGAACCAGCGCGTTTACGACAACCTTTTCGCATATGAAGCGACGGCATCGAATTTATTAGATTTGTTACGTTTTTGTTTAGTTGTTTTGTTTTTTTTTTTGGTGGCATGATTTATTTTGGAAATGATGTTTTAAATTAGAATGAATTTGTAAAGGCGTTTTTTGTGCAGGGGATATAAAAGATTTTATAAAATTAATAATTAATACAACTTATTATTATCATTAAATCAATTATATAAATTCATCTAAATTTATGTTTTCTTTCATGAAACTGTATAATACAAAATGTGTTTTATTGTATATGATATTATTTAAAGTATTTTAAATATTCTTAATTGATCATTATTAAAAATAAGCAAACAAAAAAACATGCAAATACGTATTGCGTTTCCATTAAATACTAAATGCAGCACTGAAATTTACACAAAATATATCTATTTTAGGTTACTTATAAGTAATATTCAGTGCTTCTCATTTGGGTACTTAGTTGTAGAAGCAAACTTTAAAATGTTACGAATTTCTTTATTTAGGTGAACAAAAAAGCAATATTTAGGCGTTAAACAAGTTACGTATCGCAAAATATAAAAAAAGGAAATTACAAGCATAATAATACAATTATTATAATAGAACACAAAATTTTAACTACATAACATTGCACGGGTAAAATTAATAGCTTAAAAAACAATTTTTAAATATTAAAATGTAAGCAAATCTGATAATTTTTATACTCCGATTTTGTGTACTACAAAAACTTATGAATATGCTCCTTTGTAGTTAATATGTTATACATAGAAAAAGAATTTAACTTTTTACATCGCTTAGTAAAAAAATTAAAATAATAAATAATATTTAAAAATCAATCGAACTATATTATTCTTATTAGTATGTTTCTGTATTTAAGTATGTATTTATCTATGTCTATATGTATGTTGGTATGTATGTATGTATGTATGTATGTATGTATGTATGTATGTATGTATGTATGTATGTATGTATGTATTTATGTATGTATGTATGTATGTATGTAGGTCTTTATGTATATACAAATAAATAAGTTTTGTAGTAAAATTATTTTATTTTCTAGCTAATGAAAAATAAAATAATTTAATAACGTTCATAAAAGTTAAATCTAAAGGGTTTTTTATTCATACGTAAACGTTACGTTTTGTTTATATTTTTTTATTAAAAGTAGAGGAAAAACAAAAAGTGTTTTATCTCTTATAAGAGAAAAGCAACGAGTAATTTTTTTTAGTAAGAATTTCAATATACTACCACAATCTGGACTTATTATTTAACATTTTACGATGCTACATATTTATATATAAAAGTACTCCACTTGAGTGGACTCAAAAGAAAATTAAGAAAAATACATCAATACGTTTCGCGCAATTGGACACTGTTCAACCTTAGGTTCTTCAAACGCAAAAAAAAAAAAATAAAAAGTATTTACACAGTCACATGAAAAATACTCCAAAGAAGCTGGATTCTCACGACAACCGACAATGTACCATAATTACACGTATAGTTTAATGGTATCCTCATGTATATTACTTAATACCAGCCAAAAATGTTTGTTAAATTATATATTTCAATTTTTCAAAATTAAATGGTGCAAAAAAGTGTTAAAAATTCAAAAATATTGTTTGTAAGATAAAAACTAAAACTCAACTGAACTGATTATGATAAATCCGAGTATTTCCTGTAGTTATATAGTAAGCACATTGACAACAATATAACTAATAAAAGACGGAAATAGTAAAACCATATACCTTCAAAAAAAAATCAAGCAATCTACCTTTGTAATACTATTTTTGAATAGACACTATCCTAACGGACAAAATTATCTGAACCCACCAGTATTTATACAACAAATACGTAGCACTATCTCTGCAGTACTAATCGAAAGCGCTCGCCAAACATACAAATAACAGCCAGTGACGACGGTCTTCACAGAAAGGTTTGACAACAAAAACAAATATAATTTTTTCTTTCTGTTTAGTGGCAGCGTCTATCGTCGGTACTTCTATATAGCACATTCGCCGGCGATGTAAAATAAAATAGCTTTACTTTCACCACCCATCTTTTCTCTCCTCTATACCTTTTCTAAAGAATGTATTTAGCACGATAACACTAATTAAATGGGCATTGTTGACTGAGAAGAAGTACTCTTTACAAAAAACAAAATTGTTTTGTGTAACTATACCATGCTTTCAAGCTTAACACATTTTTCTTCAAGTACATTAATTATTTTCAGGATCCTATTGCTTACGAAAAAGTGGTTTGAAATTACTAGGTATGTAGAAAATATTAGAAAAAGTTTGTTTGTTATAGTGCTCATTTTCAATTTAAGAAATGACTTTTCAGCTGGAGTGTTCTAGCATATATAACTAACTAACGGCCGTATGCATAACAAAAAGTAAGCAGGAGGTTGGCATAATTGCTGAAACTAAGCAGGGTCTCTTCATGCCTTCCACACAACTTGAAAGTAAAAATGGTCCTAGAATGTAGTTATGGATCACGATAACTATCTACAATGATTTTAAGTGGCTGTACCTTCGGCAAAACACACTAAAAGCATGCTCAATTTCTTTACTCAAGCTAATTCTATGTTTTTGTTAGCATACGGCTGTAAATATTCTGTGGACTAATCGAAAACATTTCGATTACACGCTGAATTATGTAAATTAGTTAACAATTTTAAAACGCAGTTGTTTGCGTTTAGATATCGAAATTTTTCATCTAATATTTAAAAAATCGATTTCTGAGAGTGTCTTAAAAATGGTGGTCGACAGACTTGTAACGTTTACGTAAGAGTATTTCAGTATTTTTGCCAATTGCTAGAAGGATATTTATTATAATAAACAACTTAAAACAAGGTGTATGGAAACGGTTTTCTGTATAATATATATTTAAATAACTAAGAAATAAGTTTTTAATAAAAACAAAATGCTAAACTGAAAATGAAAATAGAAGGTGTAGTTAACAAGATTAGAAAATGGGAAGCCGGTAAGTAAGTATAACACAAATAAAAAATATAAGAAGGACTTAGGTGTATTTCTGTTGTTGTAATTTTTATGTATAAAATTAGATTTTTCACAAAAATATTAATGGTGGTTATTAATATTTTACTTTTATATTAAAGTTCTAAGCGATTTGTCCGTGTAATGTTGTATTTAACTAACTGATAGATAGAATTTGATTTTTGATTGACTGATTGTTTCTAAAATGCAAAGATGAATGGAAAAAGTACGTACCCTCATGCCCTGCATACGGGACATGGCACGTAGTGGTCTCAGTGCTCTTAACGTTCGCATAGTCTTGAAGGCTTGTATACCACCAGCTCCAGCAAGTGAAGCAACGAAGTTGATTAGCGATACCTAGTTTGCCAAACGGTTATTATTTGGGATTTTATTTGTTTCGATTTTAAGAATTTTATTGAATTTAAGTTATATAAAAACAAGTTAAATACTTGTTTTCAATTAAAAAATATAAATGATTTATTAGAATTTTTTGTTTATAATGTATTTTGTAATAGTCACCTCGATTGTCAAATTTAATTAACAGAAAAGAAAATTAATAAAATCAAAAAATGTTAATATTTCTAAACAAAAGTAAACATGTGGAACAAAAAATGCATTAATATTAGGTAAAATATTTAGAAATTTTATTTAGAGTTCTTTTCAAAAAACTTAGTAATAAATCAAAGCATACATATATATTACTTTATCTTCAATTCTGTTCATTATTTAATATCGTATCATATCAATGTATGAGTGTATACTTATGTTCGTTTATGCATATATTTATTTAAATAAGTAAGCCTCATATGACAAATAAAATACTGAAAACGGCGCGGCCTACTTTTCTGCTAATTCATTTTTATTCAATCAAGAAAGCTCCCTGCAGTACATACATATGATGAATAGTATAGTAACTTATTTCTGTATCTTATACCATATAAATAAACATAATATGTATAATTGCTTTTTTTTCGAAAATACCTAAGCGAATAAGATCCATTATAAACAAATGCTTTAGATTAGATAGCACAGATGCACAATAAATGGAATTTGAACTTCGATTTGTGGATTAATTGTTAAAATATCATTAAGTTAATAATGCTTTACATATATACATATTGAAGTTAAAGCATGAGAAGATTTATTATTTACATTTAATGTTTTTGCTGCTGTTGATCTTTTTAATGGCATTGGAGAAAAACATTTGTTTATTGCAGATCTAGATATTATTATACTGTTTGCGTTATTTCTTCATTTTAAATAATCTTCTAGGGTTGATTTGTCCTAATTTTGACAAATTTTTGCTTTTAGCTTTGCTGCAGGACTTAATGGAGGAGTAGAACAATTTTTCTTGCATTGCATATATTGATCAACTTCATTATTAACTTCATTATTATAAACAATTTTATTTAAAATTGGATAATTTTTTTGTTACTAGTATAAACTAATTCCCCAAGACCAAGCGATTTCTTATATTCTTGTTATATTATTTTGATTTACTAGTTACCAACTTTGTGTGTTAGGAGTTTCATAAGTAAAACACTGCCACCACTGCGCAGGCTTAAATCGTTTTTATCTCATACTAAGTTTAAAAAGCTTTTAATGTATCAATTGGAACTTTGTACAGTTGATTTTGCTTCTTGTTATTTATTACAGTGGATTGGTTTTGGGTTTTACTTTAAAACTTTTGTAGTGCTTAAAAATTCTTTTGATAAAATTTACACTTGCTTGATGTTATGAAAATTATATCCGACTTCACGTGTTCAACGGACTAATTTACTACAGACATGTAATATAAACAGAAGTCGTTCGTTTCTGTTTTAACAACAAATACAAATTAATAATTTTTTAAGAAGAGATCAATATAACAACAGCTACAAATTTAATTTAATGATAATACAAATTACCAACTATTAAATTAGTTTAACCAATTTTAATTAATTATATTTATTTATTTATTATAGATTATATAATACAATGAACGAAATTATGTAAATTAAAGTACGAATGCGAGCAACAAGGCCTTCGGCTCAATTTGAATTAATACTTTAAGACAACTATTGTAACAAGTATCTAGCAAAAATTTGTTTTTACATATATTTTATCGATATAAATAGATAAATATGCCTTAAGATAAACTATTTAAATTAAATAACTAGAAATAAATATCTAACAACGAACTTTAAAACTTATTATTCTACTTATAACTAAATAGGCAGAAATATATTAAAACATATGTATGAACTATAAAATGTGTGTGAAATAGAGTAGTCAACAAAAACTCTTTGATTGTTTAAAATGTAAAAAAAAATAATTGAATTTAAAAAAAAAAATATTTTGCAATATAACTCCTGTTTGAACTTAATTTGCCATCGTAAAATCAATACTTTTTTTCTTCAAAAAACGCGACAAAAGTTGTTTTGTCCCTTTGAGATTTTTTCTTGGCCTATTTCTTTATTTTTTATTATAATTATATTTTAGATATTCAAGAACAGAACTACAAAGCAAAATAACAAAATATTTTTTTATGACATACAAGTCGTACTTAAAAATTTATTTATGTATTTTTAAAGTATATTTTACAAAGCTGAGGCGTTTGAACAACTAAAGTAATTACATGGCGAGCTTTCAATAATTACAATAACACAAATAAACAAAGAACACTATATACATAAATGTATATATATATATAATTCTATTAATAATAAAAATTGAAGAACATAGTTGTATGTATACAAATGTATATTGAAATTATATTTTTATAGAGTATATCGTATTACAATTTATTGGTCAACCATTTTGTTAACTTCTCCTTTTGGTTGCAAGTAAACAGAAAAGTTAAGAAAAGTATCAGAAGCTAAATAAAAACAAGTTGTTTATTTATACTTGGCAACGCAAAACATTGCATTTATATGTGTTAGTAAGTACTAGATATTTGAAATAGAAAGTATACATATACAAATTTTAGTTACAAAAGTTTATATTAGTAATGCGTACGCAAATAATCTGTTTGGGTTTTACATTATACATATATATATATATATTTCAACATTTGGTGAGTTAAAACATTGAGAGTTGAGAAGAAGATATATTAGCTATAAATAGTAAAATAATTAGCAATGAAACACCAACACATTTAAGGTGGCAACACAACATATAAAGTTTTATTAATTTTTTAATTTTATAAACTCCTAAAACATACACATAGCTGAAGCTATGTGTTGATATTTTAAAGCCTCACAATTATAATTTTTTTTAGATCTGATTTCGTATATTTTCTTAAGAGATTTACTTACTTTCATGCCCTCCCATCGAGAAACAGCACGTAATGGCCTTAGAGCACGAAGAGTACGCATAGATCTAAATACGGGAATATCATTTAAGCCAGACCAGACCGCGACCAAATTTATTAGCGATAGCTGTACACATTTAAATTAGTTTTACATAAAATGGATTATGATAATAAAACATATAAATTAAAGCCTGTAATCCTATAACTAATGCTAGTAAGTACATCTTTGATTTACAATTACTCTTAATATGCTATGAATACATAAGGAAGATATTTTTTAAACTATGGATTTCTAGTATTTTACTTGTGAATAAAAAAAATAAAAATAAAAATAAAAATAAAACCAAAACTGAGTTTTATTTACTAAACTATAAATATTATTAACTAAATTTGTGTTACTTAGAATTGATAAATTCAACTCAAAGTAATAATAATAAAATTATTTTTTACAAAGTCAGTTGTAGGTTTAAGAACAGAAAATACATTCAATAGTCCGTTAGTAAGTACCGTTGTTTGCTGACAAATTATTTTGGTTTTTTCAATAGAAGAACCAATTGGCCAACATAATAACTTACCATTACAATAACAAAGTCAAGCCAACACCAGGCATTAGTAAAGTAGACCTTAAAACCCAACGCCAACCATTTAATTAACATTTCCAAGAAAAATATCACCGTGAATATTCTATCCATGTAGTACAATATGTCCTGTAATATGGGCCGATCTGGTAAATGAACATCTTCTAACGCCTAGATATATTAAAAAAAACGTGTTTATTAATACTTGAAATAATTATTTGCAGGAAATGATTTCTAGAACATCTATAATTGAAGGATAAAAGGCAACTTCGTAACGCTATGGATTTAAAACATTAAAAGAAAAATTTTCAAAGAAATTGAAAACAAAATTATTGAAGCTAGATTTCTTTACGGTTTCATTAAGCATAAAAAGCTAATTATAAGTGAAAAAGTTTAGTAAAATCTTGTCCATAACTTGCAAGTCAAAACACTATGAACACTTTTATTTGAAAACATATGCTTTCAAATAAAGCATCTCATATTTAACAAATTAAACAGTGCTTTTGCTGACCTGTACGCTTGGAAAGATTGATAATTATTTGTTATTTGAACACTTGCATTCTTTTTTATTTGAATGATTTCTATAAGCGGAATTCATTTGGACAAACAAAAAAGAATGAACTAATAATAATATTGTAGTATTTACATATGAGAACCATTAACTTAATGTGTGTATAAAAATTGGCTAAAATTTCAAAAAGGTCATACAACTTTGGTACAGTTTTTGCGGTTTTTCTCAACAAAAAACTACTTTGAAAATTACTGTGAACATTTAAGGCAAGAACATGTCGCATTTAAGAGACAAACTCTTACGAGAAAAACTTACCAAAGCTAAGCTACTCATTAAAATCATAGTGATTACCGCCGTTTCAAAATATTTATTTTCAATTAATTGAAAAGTTTTCAGTCGTAAATTGCCCCATCCTTGCCAAAAAGGCGAATCTTCATCGCCGGCTAAGATCGGAAACTTTTTATAGTATGAATCCGGACAACAGTCAGCGGGATAATCATCAATTATCTCCTCATCAGTCGCTGCATGAATGATTATATCACCATCCAATTGTCCTTCTTCTAATTCGCCATCTTCATCTAGCTCGTCGTCAAGACCAAGGTCTTCTTTGCTTGCATCCCGCTTCTCTTCACCTTCTATTGTTTCAGCACTACCTTTGTGACTTTCATCTTTAAATGGCCGATTCTTATGGCTACCATATGAATTTATGCTGGCAGTGTCATCGTCCTGTATGGACAAACCTCTATGGTTTAGCTCATGTTCCAGTCTATTATCTTGGTGGTTTCCGATTATCTGTTAAATATAATATTATTATTTTTATTAACAAGAAATGAATTATTTTTTATTAAAAAAACATAGAAAATAAAAATTATAAATATTTATTTTAAAATATGCATAAATTTCTAATTATTGATTTTGTTTATCTTTGTGTAATTTTTTACTTACTGTTGTGTTATTTAAGAATTTTGATTTCTTCGATTTGTTATTCCTCATATCACCGTGTATGGTGAATTCCATGCCATCTCCAATTGCAACTTCAAGTTGGTTATGTTCCTTTAGGCCTTTTTTGATTAAGCCGTCGACCATTATTTCGTCTTGACCCAATTCCATTTCATTATCACCATGCTCTGCAGATAAACAACGACAAACCCCCTTGCCTAACGTATCCGTTCAACCATGTGTTTTGTTTTTATCAAATCATAATTTACAAATTTAATTTATTCCAATTTGTATTTGATTTTAGAATTTAATGCATTTTTTTAATTTGATCAAAAACGTTATATTTTGATATTTGGATACATTCATTTGGTTTTTAAAGTAAGATAATTGATTATTAATAAATGAGTTCGCAGACGTTGTACGTTGATTTTTATTTTGATATGGAGATGCAAGCCAATTTTAAGCGTTTTAATTAAATGATGCGTTCAATATGAAAATAAATAGCATACGAAAAAATAGATAAAATATATCAACAATTTTGAACAAATTTTGACCAAAACAAAACGACGATATCATTATAAATTAATAAATTTTAAATGAATTTAAAAATGAATTAAATATGTTTCTCAATATAAATAAATTTTATTTTTACTTTTCAAAAAATTCTAATATTATGAATTGGGAATATAAAGGGATTTGTATGATTTCACAAACGTATGTTTGCGATAAACCATTTATAATGCAAAATGGCATTTAATAAAAAACGAATAATTAAATAACAAAACGTTTAATAAAATACAGTTTTCCAGCTAATATGTGAGAGTTAATATTTTAACTCAAATATTTTAATCAAATATTTCGCTCAAGTGCTAAGTGCTATTTACCTAATTTATCCCTCAAAACTGTATTTTATTAAGGAATGTTATTTTCTAAGTTAAATAAAAAACATTAAAATTAAAAATAAAAGAATTAGAAGGGTGAAATCCACTGTTTACCATCAAATTTTTAAAACATGTTGTCAAGTTAGAATTCTAAAGAGAGGCTACATATTAAATATCAATAGAAGCGAAAATATTATTTTGGTATTTGATATAAACGTAATTAGCTAATAAGGGAAAAGAATAATCTAAAGATATTCATAAATACATATGTGTTTTACTTATTTTCTTTTATATTGAAAGTGATTAAATTAAACATTTGAAACTTTCATTAAATTTATAATAAATGAAATAAGATTATTTCAGAAATGCACTTGTTTTTATCTAAATAATAAATAATTTATTTCTACAAATGTTACGACAAAAAAATGTGTTCTAAATTTTAATGCTGCTCTACAATTGTAGTTTCAAGATATTAAAGTAAGAAAGTAAATCTACGAAACTTATTTTAATGTGAGCTATGTACTTTACCTCAATTAAAAATACGTTTAAAGGATTTAAGACTGAGAAAAAATTCATATTTTTCCAATGTTTTGGAAACTAAATTTACAAAAATAAGTTATGTAGATGCACTATTCCAAGTTAAAATATATAAACTGATAGTGATTTTGTAATACAAGTACCTAAAGTTTTGAATTCTAAAATTTTTTAATGTATTTGGGGCAAGAGCTCGCAAATATTCAAAATGTATAATTAAAGTTTGAAAACAAGTGGATAAAAACCTTCGCTCCAAATCCAACTGATCTGGTTGGTCCTCTCACCTGATGGTTGGTCACTTATTTGATTTGTCAATTTATTACGTATTAACTTAAAACAATCGGCAATGTTACGCTTCACCCAATTCTTAAAACGACCAATACGATTGAAGGCTTCTGCAATTTTATTGGTATCATTGTCGGCAGTCGGTGCAGATAAACTTGAAGAACCGAAATTAGACAAAAGCAGAGCTAAGAAAAGATTAAGAACCTAAAAAATCAAAGAAAACAATTTTTTTAAATATTTATATTATAACTTAAATTGCAAAAGACTCAAAACTTGCCACAAGATTGCCGATAACTACTGTTGCCAGGAAGAACGGTATGCACGATACATCTCCCACATACATGCAATCCCACATAGACTCTATCCACTCTCCACACAAGACTCGGAACACAATCATAAACGAGTGCATAAAATCGGTAAAATTCCATCTGGGCAATTCACCATCGGGAAACATGTCCTTGTGATCTAAAGAATTATACAAAAGAAAATAAATAAAGTCGAAGATTTGTATATAAATTTTCTTTATAGTTACTTATAATATTAAAAAAGCTTAGAAAAGATAAAACAAAGCGTTTGCTATTCGACTACCGAGGCAAATTAAGAAACCAGCAAAAATGTTGAAGAGTGTAAGATTTAAAAATTATAGTGGTTTAAGTTCGTAAATTACTGAAATCAATGTACTTACAGAGTTTTATTCAAAATAACTAGACATTTTTCTTAATTGTTAAGGTAATATTTTAAATTCAGTTTTTGAATTAACATTTTAGCATTCATAATCTCAAAAGAATTACATTTATTTGATTCCTCTAGAATTAACTATAACTTTAATCTGGTAAACGATTAGATAATATTTTTCTTGATATATTTCTTAATGGCTGCAGCCATGAATGTTTTCAGGTTTTCTAAATCCCTTTACTTTGAAACTTTGTGTTCAGAAAACTGTTTTACTCCAACTGGCATCACATATACCAAATAACAGAATTTTGAAAAAAATAATTTTTTTCTCATAATTGTCAATATGATTAAAAATGTATGTGACATATATGAGGAGCCGCAAAACAAAAGGTGCTTTTTCGCCCATTTCAAATTTTTGGGAAATCGAGATTTATTATTTTCTTATTTCCATTAAATGTTAAGGATGTTTGATATAATTCCATTTTATTTCGGAAAAAGCATCTTTTGTAAAAAAGAAAGCAAAAAAGCACCTTTTGTTAAAGAAAAGGTAAAAAGACACCGTTTGTTAAAAAAATGTAAAAAAGCACGTTTTGTTAATAGAAGGAAAAAGTACATTGTGTAATGCGAATACACATATCTAATATGATCTAATATATTAAGAAATGTTAATTTCAATATAATAATTTGTCGTGTTATTAAATAAATTTGCAACTTAAACATTTTTGTCTTAGCCTTAGTTTAATTCATATGAAATTTGTTAAATAGTTAATTTCTTGTTTCAACATTTTCTTCTAGTCAAGAACATCCAATATTTATGTCTATTGAATCCTCAATATCTTTATGCTGTTTATACAAAATTTCCTTGTACCAAAATATTGACTTGTTTTTCACCCTAGTCTTTACCAAACTGTTTTATTAAAAGGTCTTCCACGCCTTTTTTCAGCAAATATAACGGCCTGTTTTAGTTTCATTCAGAAAAAATGAAAAGTGTGTTTTTCCTCGTTTCAGCAAATTTAAATTAGTATTCCGTCTGTTTTCAGATTCAAATTTAAAAGACTCGAAAGTTTTTATCAAGTATTTTACTATCCCGTTTTTCATAAAATTCTTATAAAATATTATCCGTTATATTTCTTGAATATTTTCAATCTTTTTTATGAGTTGATTCAAGATCTTTTATATTAAGAAGGTTTTAGACGGTTCCCAGCGTTAAAACTTGTCCGAGATTGGAATAAATTTGAGAATACTCTTTTCCTGTCGTTAAAACAGCATGTTTTTTAGGTCTTTTTTAACACATCCAAATACTCTATCAGCTGGTAAAAAGCACCTTTTGTTAAGCATACATTTTTTAGAACCCATTTACTTGGAAAAAAATAATTATAATGCTAACTTGATTGGTTCTACAAGATTTTAACCTTAAAACTATAAGAATACCAAAAAACCAATTTTTCGAGAAATATATATGTATATAGTTATTACGTGAATCATGACAATTCTGAATGCATTATTAGTAACATATTTAGTGTAATAGAGCATAAATCAACAAAAAATTAACCACAAACACTATTAATTATAAATTATTTTCTTTCTACTATCAGTTTAAAGAAGTGAAGGCTGAAACTTAATGAATCTTTCTTCTTAGTCTTAACAAATGTATAAGGTGTGCAAAACTGTGTTTTACTTTCAATCACTGATGTGAATTTCTAAGTACTTACCATGATAGTTCTTTCCGAAAAGTTGCATTCCCATAACGGCAAATATGAAGATGATTATGCAAAGTACAAATGTTAGATTACCCAATGCACCCATTGTGCGGCCCATAATTGAAATGAGCAAATTCAGTGTGGGCCAAGATTTTGCCAATTTAAATACACGGAGCTGATGTTTATTTGCAATAATTTTATATTTATATCATTTGCAGGGGGTTTTCAGTTTTTGTACATTTTTATGAGTTTTTGATTTTATGGTAATAATTACAAATTAATCGGTTGTGATGAATGTGTTTTTTTGCACATTTGTTTGGTTTTAAGTTTTTGTAATAAATTAAGCCGGGCAAAGCATAGGAAATAAATTTGTTGTAAAAAAATATACATAGATTAAGATATATGTAGTTTATTGAAATTTAAATATAAAAAAAAATTTATACGTATATTTTAGAATAAAACAAAAAAAAAAATCTGAATAGTCGCAGCTCGTACATGCCCATTCATATGAATTCATGTCTTAGTATGTTGTAACAATTCGTTTACGGAAGGATTTTTTTTTTTTTTGCTTTCCGATTAATTAAATTTGAAATCCAGCTACGTTTTGAAAGAATTTAAAATAGAAAAATATTAAATAAAAATACGTGCTTAAAGCAGAGTTTGATATTAAAATAAGTAAAGTTTAAGTGTTTTTATTTAAAATCAATGAGATTATTTTATATATTTAAGGAAAAGTTCTTAAACTGAAATGTATATTTTTTGCATAAAATTACTGTAGAATGGTATTTTTCTTAATACCTGTATAATTTTTGCCAAACAATTGCATGCCCATCACGGCGAATATGAAGATTATAATACACAAGACGAAAGTCAAGTTGCCTAAAGCGCCCACCGTGCGTCCCATGATGGATATTAATAAATTTAATGTGGGCCACGATTTGGCTAATTTGAAAACACGAAGCTGGAATTTTCAGTATGAAGTTTTTAAAACACCAAATAAGTTTTTACATTTTGAGATTTGAGTTAACATATTAGTTTATCGTTAATTTTAATTTATTTTTTGATAAGTAAAAACTACTCGTATTTAATCGTTTAGTTTTTTCTCAAAAAAAAATATATAGAGGCACTGTAAGAAAATAAAGTGTAAATTATGTGGAAGAAAACAAAATCTTACCAAACGAAAACTTCTTAGAACCGACAAGCCTTGGACGCCTTCAAGACCTAGTTCAAGCAGTGACAAGGCTACAATAATAAAGTCAAAAATGTTCCAACCTTCTTGAAAGTAATATTTTGGACTCATAGCCATTAGCTTCATTGTAGCTTCTATCGCAAATGTGGCAGTAAAGAACTGTTAAATAAAAAAAAAATAAAAATAAAAAATTAAAAAAAATAAATAAAAAAATAATATTAAAAAACAATTAATGCTTATTTAAATATTTTTCAATTTGTTTAAAACTTACATAGTTTCCACTTTTTAACACTTTTTCCAATTCGGTATTCATGTTGTGATGATCCATGGCCATAAACATTGTATTGACTACAATACAAAGTGTAATAAATAATTCTACAAAGGGATCGAACACAATAAAAGACACCCATTCCTGAAACTTTAACCACACCCAACAACAGTCCCAAACACAAAATATGTCTATGCATCTTAGAATAAACTCGAGTGCCTTATCCTTAAACGTTGGGCCATCTTCATCATCGTCCTCTGTGGGAAAATAATAAACGGAGACTGTACCGTAAAATTGTGAATTAGTGAATTTTGACATACTTTGACTCTGCCGTTTTTTGTTTCAATTTTGTTTTCTAAGAAAAATTTTTATTACATAAATCGATATAAAAATAAGTTACTTTTTTTCTTATAATTCTTGTTTTACATATAAAGTACATATAATATTACTAGAAATAGACAACATTAAGAAATTTTATGGTTATAAATACATTTTTATCTAAGAAAAAAATTCAAACGTATTTTCTGAATATAGAAAATATCAAAAGCGTCTAATTAGATTTATTTTAAACAACACCTTAATTGTACAAATAATTACGTGTTTTGTTTTATTTTATCCAGAACGTAAAATAAATAATAAACAACGTTAATTCTTACAACGCATCTAAAACCATAATAACAATTTATGTGACGATAATGACAACAATTTATTAAGATTAAAATTATTTTCACATAAAATAGTTTTTAGAATTTCTAAGTTGTTACTAAGTAAACCTCCATTCAATAAAAAAAAACTATTAAATTTTATTATCTATTATTAAAAAGTTTAATGTGTCCCTCCTTTCCATACAAATTCACAAACACACAATTATAATAAAATAACTTGTGATCATGTTAAAAGAAAACATATATTTATCATTCATTATTCTTAAACACTACCACCGTGTCAAAGGTTTAGACATTTAGATTGTAAGCAATCAATATGTACTATATAATAAAAAAAATCTATAAAGAACTCCTTATATGAAGCATGCGATTTTAATAACCATTAGCAGATTTGCATTTTAGTTGGTCTCAAAATTTTTTGATTATATAATGATAAATAAATAAAAGCAAGTCATGCAACTAATATTTGGACTACTTTTTTATATTAGAAATACAAATAAACAACAACTATCAACGTTCATATTAATTTAAAAATATAAGAGTTTCGGTTTTAATATTGCATAAGTAAATTGAAAAATTTCTGCAAAACTAAAAAAAGAAAACCACAAAATTAGAAAAAACGAGTAACTTAAAACTTTAGAACCTTGAGGGGTGATTTTGATATTGTGCTGAACAAGAATGGTTATTTAAACATTTTATTTTTAAGCACAAGGTACTTTGTATTAAAATTATTCATTTTTAATTTCAATATATCGCCACATAATAAGAAAAACATAAAGTAAAATTGTTTATATGTATTAACAAATAAATAACAAATTAATGTTTCTTCATACTCATTAAATATGTTTCTTCCTATTAATCAAATAGATTGAAAATATTTAAATTTTCAAATTACTTGAGTAATTTTTAACATCAGAAATTTATGTCAATGTATGTATGTACTATATGTTAAAGGTTTTAGGAATTTTCATTTATATTTATTTTCAAAACTTAATGTAATTGTGTTTATTTCCTGATGATGCCATCTAATGGTGTGGACAAAATAAAAATTGAAAAATTTTTATAAAAAAACCTTGTGCTAAAAAATAGAATTAATGAATAATAAAAAAGGTCAATAAACTACAATAATTATTTAAAAATGTTAACTTTTTGTTTTTCTTCTATACTTTGAATACATTGTAATAAATTATTATAATGAAATGAACTGCTTAAAGCCGGTGCAATAAAACTTTGATTTTTAACTATCATCAAGTTGCTTTGCTTAAGCTGAATTATAAGCTTTTCATTGTTTCATGTTATTTGCTTTACTACTGATTTAAATAAAGAAATTTTAAAATATGATGATGATTTTTAAAATGCTAGTAAAATTTTTTATGCATTTTTAAAACCCTGCAGAACAAAGAAAACTTATATTGAATTAAATGAAATTAGGTATATGTTTTGTTTTATTTTATACTTTTTAGCATCACCGTTATAGGCAAAAAATGGACGAGTCAAAGAAGTCATTTTAAAAAGAGAGGTTAACAATGAAATAAGATACAATTTTAAATGCTTAAAAAACGAAAACAGTAAAAGAAAATAAAAAATTAGGTTTAAGGGTTTAATATGAAAAATATAATAATAATAATAATAATAATAATAATAATAATAATAATAATAATAATAATAAATAAAAAATTGGCATGCCTGCATATTCTCTATAAATACTTTAAAAAATAATATAAAAAGAAAAGTATATTCTTTTAAGCATTTTTAGTGCAACTTCCTTTACAGTTACATAACAGAATAAATTGAAATCAATATTTGCGCATTTTTTAATTATTTTTTTTATTCAAACAAACAATAGTCCATATTAAATAACAAAGTTAATTTTAATTAAAGAGCGTGAAGAAAAGTTATTGAAAGGTTTATCAAATTTAAAATTAACTTAAGGCAAAAGACAAACATACACAAAAAATATAAAAGTAAATTGAAATCGTTCTCATTTTTTATTTTTAATAAGTTCTAATTCCAACAAATTTTTTATTAAAAAACAACAGATCTTAAACCTAAAAACTAAATTTCAATGCATTAGCGTTTAAAAGATAAAAATAACACTTTCTTTAAATTAGCCACTTTAAACAATTAAGTAAAATTGAATGCTTTACTTGTAGAACATTTATTAGTTACAACTTAGGCCAATGCCATGGAGAAGAAACCATACAAATAATTATAAATACTTACCCGATAACTATTGTATCGGGTTTAAAGTACTTATGTTTGTATATCGGAGAACTTAAATAAAAATTTATTTCATATATTCAGCCGCTCTATACCTTATAAGAGGTTGTTTTCGAAAGCGAAATTTGCTGCATTATACTTTGAAAATATTTATTCCTGAAGAACATCTCAAATTGGGTTTGCAGTTTGTTTTGTATTAATAAATTAAATTTCGATAGCTACTAGTTTTTCTTTGATTTTAGAAAAAAAGCTTAGATAACAGTATTTATCAATGCTTTCGAAATCAAGTTCGTTTTAATGATTCAGAATCGATACCGTATCGAATTAAAGGATCTAGATGGCACCGTTCCACTTTTAATGAAATATGTATTCGTATATATGAAAATATGTGGCAGATATCAAACGTCAGACTTATTTACAAACGAAAATAATTATTAATACTGAAAAATTTATGTATGTATGTGTATTCAAAAGACAAACAATTAAAGAATATCAAACAAAAACATTTAAAAATACTAAAAAATTAAAGGCGACATATTTTATAAACGAAATCAAATAAATATGTAATACTTACCACCTCGGTCACTAGCACGACTATGCCGACCAGCGGCTTGTTCAATTATATCATTTAGAACCATTACATCTAATAAATATGTAAGAATTAGTTACGTTGTAGAGAATAATAAAATGTTATGGGAATAAGTTTAACCTTTCATGTCTACCACTGTTTGAGTTTGGACGGGCTCGATAAAAGGATTGTCGTGGTGTTTAATCTTGCCAGATTCATCTATATACTCTTGACCCATTTCCTGAAATGTTTTAAATGTCTTACAAATATCTTTGAGAACAATAAAAACTTATAAAAAATTACATATTCACGCTGTTGATGTTCCTTGTGGTTATTATCTGCATATTGTGTACCACCGTTTGATTGATTGCGGGTGTTACGACTGCGTAGTTTACTTTCTTTTGTCATTGTACTAGCCCCGATAGTCGCCATGCCACCCAAAAGATCACCATGTGATGTATACGAAATTCTTGACTGATGCGAGGTATATGAGGAATGTCTAGAGCCTTAGATTATTTTAAATATTTCAATAAGTTTATATGAAGTAATGTTATAGGTGTGAGAAATTTTTATATTACCTAAATTACAATAGTAAACTGGCACTATAATAGCACCGTTCTCTTCAGACATAGGTGTCACTGCGTTCGAGTCATCAGCATATGGCAGATGTTGCTGGGCATCCTGATATGTTGACAAAACCAAAGGTTTACGATCACTACCCGGTATACCAAAACGTCCACGTCCATTTCGTATTGTATACTGAGGTGTTTTTTTATTTGAACTTTTCGTTAGTAGTTGCTTTATATTTGAACACACATTTAGGGTAGAACAAATGGTGAATAGTGGCAAAAAATATTATGATGATTTATATTTTATAAGACTTTAGTTTTTATTGTGGTGGTTTCTTTTAGCATATTTTTAATTATATGTTAGTTATGACTTTACAAAAAAAAAAAAAAAAAAAATAATAATTAAGCTAAAGATTAAAACAAAAATTGTAATTTAAACACGAGTTCAAAACAAAGCGTTTTATATGATTGGAGTACGAGGGCTGCTCTATATATTTCTGGCCTAATAGTGAAAATGCGAATATTTATAATCAAAAATGGTTTTATTGTTTTTCAAAGTATTCTCCAGGATGATTTTTACACTTTTGCATGCGCTCAAACCAGTTGTCGAAGCACTTTTTCCACTCCGATTGAGACACCTCTAAAACATGGTTTTTGAACAATTCAACAGCTTCTTCTGGCGACGAAAATCGTTGACCACGCATTTTTTTCTTAATGTGTGGAAACAAGAAGAAGTCACTAGGTGCCAAGTCAGGGCTGTACGGCGGATGACCCATTAATTAGACGTTTTGGCCGGTCAAAAACGCTCTGGTTTGAGCCGATGTGTGAGAGCTCGCATTGTCATGGTGAACAATGATTCGTCTTCTCTTGTTTTTTCGAATTTCTCCGATGACTTCAGGCAAACAAATTGTAGTGTACCACTTAGAAGTAACCGTCCTACGTTGCTCAAGCGGAACAGTCGCCACATGACCAGTTTTGCCGAAGAAAAAGGCGACCATTTGCTTCGAAGTGCTTTTTCCACGAGCAACTTTCGTTGGATTAGGCTCGTCTTTGAAGACCCACACGGTCGATTGTTGTTTCGTTTTGGGCTCATACGCATAGATCCATAATTCGTCATCTGTGACGATCTTATAAAAGTCTTTTGAAGCACCGCAATCGTATTTTTGCAATATTTCTTTGCACCAATCGACACGAGCCTTTTTTTGAGCGACTTTCAAATTGTGCGGGATGCAACGAGAACAAGCCTTTTTTACGGCCAGGTGTTCATGCAGTATCGAATGTATGCTGGTGGAAGAAATGTCCAAGGATTTCTCTATCTCTCGGTATGTCGCATGTCGATCTTGCATTATGAGTTCACGCACGTGATCAATGTTCTCTGGCACAACAGCCGTTTTTGGACGACCTTCACCGAATTCGTCTTCGAGCGAGTTTCGGCCACGATTAAATTCATTATACCAATTTTTCACAGTGGTATAGGATGGTGCTTCATCGCCATACAAAGATTTAAGTTCATCAATGCACTCTTGTCGTGATAATCCACGTCGAAAGTTGTGAAAAATGATGGCACGAAAATGTTCACGAGTTAATTCCATTTTTTTCTATATTAATTTTTTCAAGTCACTGTAAACAACACAAATAATGGTCGTGCGTCAAAACGTTTTGAGTACGATTATGCTTAAAAATGACAAAGTTTCCAATGGAAATGTCAGATTGCACTTGGCAGCACTCAGTGTTGCCAGGCCAGAAATATATATAGCAGCCCTCGTAATTATTTCGACACATTTGCGACATATTAATTGAATAGTATTCTGTTTAGTTTTTTATGTAGAAAAAATGTTGAGAAATATTGCATTATTTTTATTGTAAAAAGCATATTAAGGGTATCAGGCAGGTATCAAAGATGTAAAACAATGAAAGTGGGGCTTATTGCGTGCGAACATTTTTAAGATAAGGGTTGATAACCAGCCAATTTTGCATTGTTGGTGTTAAAACAATTTTAAACAATTGGGCGCTGCCAATAAATTTCAAATATCTAAATTTAAATATTAAAATAAATGCTTAAAAATATAAAAGAAATAATGTCAAATTTTATAAAGCTGCTGTACCAGGCTTTAGAATTTATTGTCAAATATTACAAAGTTGCTCAAAAATTTATACAAATATGAACAAAGTGCTCATCTCTACATTGACTGTTATTTACTTTTTAATTAATTTTATATTATAAATAATAAATAAATAAAATAATAAATAAATAAATAAAAATTAAAGCATGCAGATTTGTAATGATAATCGATCAATACAAAATCACCGTTTTTGAGTTTTTTACACTTATTAAGAATTTTTGGTTTGCGCTTTTAAATCTATTGTAATTTTTCAACTCCTTAAAAACGATCGTTGTCAATCGATGACGACGTTAAATCGAATTAAAAATTCTGAATGTCTGCATAACAAATAAGTACTAATTATAGGGTGACAATGTATATTTAATCATGTTTAATTTTAATGATATTAATAAAAGATAAATGACATTTATGACTCAGTACAACTATAACAAAAAAATATGGTAGTTTAAAAATAAATTGGAAGCAAAAGGAAATTCGAATAGTTAAATAAATTACAAGTTCAGAGAAAATAATTCCACTAGTGCATATACCCTTGTTATACAACTACAGTTATAATACACGAGCAATAAGTGTATAACCATTAGACGAAACATGAAAGTTAGAGTAGGATTTATCGATTACACATACATATGTTTTGGTGCTATTTCATAAAACGATATCTAAAATTTATTATATATAATATCATCATATATTTAATGCTGAATTATGTAGTGATCAATAAATGAGTAGGTGGGACATGTTATATGAGTAGCGAGATCTAAGCTAAATGAACTCTATGAAAATTTTGTAGACTGTAATTACTCTAAGAATTCACATACCGAAATAGGTAAAAAAAATTTGAATAGGCATTACAAAAACATCTATTTAGGCATACGAGCTTTATTATGACTATTTGCTGCAGAACAGATTAAACAAATAATAGACCGATAACTCAAAACTTGTGATTATTTAGAAAAGTCAGTTGAACATGTGAATCAAATTGTCAATATATTTTTGATTCGTTTCTTTATAACATTAATCTTTGGGAATTAAAAACTGGAAATTGACCCAAAATATAAAACCTACTTGCACGCAATATTTCTCGTCCACACTTTGAAACTTTTGGAGTGCAACTCTTATGTTTCTAGGTGAGAGAGAAAAGACGAGTGAAAACGGGTACACCGTTTCATGTACATACAATTCTCTTTTGTTTTCTCATTCGTCTAAGCAATAAAGCCCGAAATTGCAGAAAAAAATTGGATCTTGTGTAGACACGATCGCATTTTTATAAGATAATTCATAAAAAAAAACAATGCAGAAACAAAAGTTGCATATCTGGATGGGAACATAGTGTTTTTTAAATATCAGTTTCATTCATATATATTGTTCAACATAAAATTGTTATGTAAACTTACATTTAATTGAATCTTGAATACAATATTTAGGTAGAATACACATCAGTGTATATGACATCAGTCCATATGAACATGGTTTCCCCGCAGTAATACATTTCATATTTAAGTTTTAAGTAACAAAGATTTAATGAAAATGTCATCAAATTTTTGTTTTTATAAGAATCAAGCCCAATTGTGTACAAAACTGTTATATATTTTGTAAATTACTACTTTCTTGAACAAAACAAGTATAGTTTGAATATACCGATTATTCAGTTAAGTTAAATCTCAAGATGTAAATGATTGATTTCTATAGATTATGACATTTATGCAGTGGATTGAATGACAACCCTTAGTGTGTTTTAATTTTTAGTTATTTTAGTAATTTATCATATACATACATACATGTATCGGTATTAATGCCGAGAATTTAACAAGTGTTTTTTAAATATGTTTTGACCTCAGGTTTTACTTGTTTCAATTTTTTTAAACTGTTTTTCAAATTTCATTCTCATCTTACCTTATGGGAACTACGTGATCCTCGGCGTATGTTGAATGGTGAGCCAGGTAAGGATAAAGAAGTCTAATTTTATTTTTTACCAATAACAAAAACAAAAAACAATATAAAAAAGAAATAAGAGAAACAAAAATTTAAATCACAATCTTTTGTTATTTATGTTTTAAAATATATTAAATACAAAATAAACCTTGTCGTTGGTTTACAACTTCAAATTAACTACTATCAAACCAAGCATTTTTGAATTAAAAATTTTATTTATCTAAGGATACTAAATGATTTTTGTATTTTTCTGCAAATCCGGGAAGTTTTGGCAATTACTCTTTACCTTTTTAATATTAGTTTTTTGTGTAACATTTAAAATTTTTTGATTTATCAACTAATTAATAATACTGAAGGTAATGGGTACTATTTGTGTGTATTAGTTTGTAAAAAACTACATTTTTCATAATTTACAAAAAAAAAAAAAAATAAAAAAAAAATGATAAAACAAATTTGCTTTTCAACCATGTCTTCTAATTGACGAATGTTTGATTTATAAAAAGCATAAAAAAACGAATCTTTATTGCAAGAGACTCAAAAGTTAAAATTTCTGGGTTAAGAACGCATATTTTCAATTTTGATCTAGGCGGATGCACTAGCTTAAAGGCAAATTTGTTTTAAAAATAAATAGATATGATGTTGCAACAACTACTGGATTCAATAATCAACGCGCTTGTATATCTGTTGTTACTCTTTAGTGATTATATTGAATTTTAGTCCAACATTTTATTTAAAAATCAATTGGGATATTTGAACGTAATTCTTCAGTTGTAATAATTTTAAGAAAAAAACATAAAAAAAAAACATTTATTTTAGTTTTGTCTTGGTAACGACCTTTGATGCAGTTAAAAGTTAAATATTTATTTGTCTATGTACAATGTAAAACTACTGCGTATTTATTGTTTTTTCTTTTCTTTTTTGTATTAAAGAACATAGACATTTAGTCAACAAGGGAAAGGTCAAAGTACCATGAATTTGTTAGTGTAAATAATATATGACGAATTGTGTTCAGTTTATAGGATGTTTGAGTAAATATTAATGTAAAAATTTAATGTAAGGATAAGGAAGCCTAATCGTTCTTTAATTTTTTGTAAGGATAAGGAAGTTTAATCGTTCTTTAATTTTTTGTTTAGTTTTATTTCGATTATTATTTATTGTACTTTTTGGTTGTGCTTAAGGTTTTAATTTTTGTTTAATTGTTAATAAAATTGTTTCAGTAAATATCCCTGAAGATAATATTCGATGAATATCGAAATGTAGAAAAATAAAAAAACGATTAACATAACAAATGTGTTGAAGTATTTCGAGACCTATAGGAGCAATGATGGTGCGCGGCCAATTCATAATTCTATTATTTATTTTCAGTTATGCTAATGTATTATTTGTTACAAATTAGCTTATAGAAGCTTAAAAAGTTATTCAAGGCATAAAGGAGCTATAAAGACTTGTTGCAAGTGTGTTATATTTCAATAATTAAATTGAACAAGCAACATAAAACAGGCAAGTCTCATAATTATAACAAAAAACAAGTAAGAGTGCTATGTATATTCGGCTATGCCTAAGCTTATATTCCCTTCACCATAAATGTATAACCACATGTACCATACTGTAGATTTCTGATTGATAGTTTTAATGAAATGACATTTTAAATGAAATCTGCAAAAGAAATTCTTTCCTACTATAAGGATTTTCTGTTCAAAAAAAAGTTTTTTTTTTTACGAAAATTACAGGTTTTGCTCAGGGTTTTTGTCTCAGCATATTAAACGAAAAGATGGCTGTATCAGGTAAAAGCTATCTTGGAAATAGATATTGTAGATTACAAATGGAATGAGAATCTTGGATAAACCCTTTTCCATCTATGGTGAAGGGTATAAAAAGATATGGAAAAATTAGAGGCAGGCATTTTTCCCGTTGCCTCGAGGGACATGGATTGATCTTGCTGATTTTTAATAGTTTTAAAACCATGTCTGGTCGATTGGTGTGTTTATATTTTCTCTAGCTCACCTAGTGCTTTGGAAGAGTTGATTTCAAGACGAACACGGACGCGCATAGGGGCAGACTGACATCGTTTAATCGACTTTGCAAGGCATAAAAACTCAGAATATATATTGTAGAAATTATAAACGGAATGACAAACTTAGATATAAACAACAAAAGTTCATTGATATAGAATAAGTCCTTTGCTCAAAGAATAACAATAAGGTCGTCCAAGTTCATAATATAAGTTGTAAAGAAAATATTTTTAATATAAAATTGAAGCAAAAACTGTAAATATACGATTTTAGAATGTCTGTGTGATGTTGTGAATAACTTAAATTGAAAAGTAAAACACATGTATATATATATTTTAAAAAATAAAATGAGTAACTAACTGTTCTAAAAAAGGAAGAAACTGGATATCAAAAAATAAGTGTGTGTTTCCTGAGGTTACCACACAATGTTGTGGCAAAACATTGAAGAAATAAAGAGTAATAAACAATGGCCCATAATCATAATCACACAATAAAGTTGCTTTCTTTTAGAAACTACTCTAATTTAAAAATCTATTTTTTTTTTTTTTTTGATACTATACTCAAAAAAAAAATACATTTTAAGTTGAATACTTTATCAAAAATAATTTAAACAAATTTGGTAAAAACTTAATTATGGCCTAATGCTAAATCAAGAATATTTAAAGGTGCGAAACTAAATGAAATAATCATATTTGTATATAATTAGCTTAATATTTATTTTTGTATTTTTTGTTTCTAGTTTTCGGTTTCTCTTTACTGTTTTCTCTCTTAAACAGTCATTCTTTTTATTTCTGAGGAAGAATTTATTACTTATGTATGTTAATATTAAAATATAGTAATCATATAAAATATTTATTTATATTAATTTTTTTATATTGTTATGAAAAGACTTTTTCTTTCACTAGTGCATTAAACCAATACTATCTAAATTTTATTAAGTACACCTCAAAAAAAAAAAAAAAAAAAAAAAATCTTCAAAACTGCCTCCCGCCACTGTTTAAATAAGCATGTTTTACGTTTAATGTTTTTCGAGAAGACATAAAAAACAGATTTATCTTTAATGTGTTTATATTCGAATGCTATCTAAGCAGCTGCTTGCTAAATAGCTTTGTCGAATACTTTCCATATGATATTCACAAGAAATATTAAAATGCTTAAGTTTAAATAAAGCTTATTCTACCATAACTTAGGTAAAAAAAGCTATATTTATGATTGAATCCTAGATAAACAAAATACAGCAATAAATTTAACCTGATCAAGCAACATGCTATTAATCATTTTTATGTGCTCATGCTCGAACACTTGACACAATTTGTTTTCTTCTTAAGCGCTAACAGTTGTAATGTTTAGTAAAATATACTATCACAGTTGCATTTTATCTATTAAAAATTTTGTAGACTGTTATATTGTAATATATAAAAAATCTTGTCATTTATAAAAGAATGATAACAATTTAAATCTAATGAAGTCAGTTTGTAATTTATTCTTAATGCTTCAATTTTCATCATAAAATTGTAATTTTGTCTTGTATTTATTTTTTTCTCAATTTATTTTATAAACTGAAATCTAGATTAATGACGTGTTATTTTCTTAAACTTCCTGGAACGCCAACAACATTTGCAAAACACAAAAATTACTTCAATATCTGAGCCACTACTCGTAGCAGCAAAAGTCACTTCCATAAACTGGTTAAAAATTCCATACAAAAGCAAAGTTAAAACATATGAAATCGAAAGCGTTACAATTAAACTAGATTATCTGCAGAAACTGTACATATAGCAAAGATTTCAGATTAACTATTGACGTTGTAAAACATTTTACAAGATAACAATTGTAATTAATGATTTTTTAAATATCAATTTTTGGTTAACTAATTACTAATTAATGAAATTTAAGGTTTAACCTAATGATAAAAATTTGTTCAAGTAAAGAATTATTTATAGTTCATTTAACTTTTCGAGCAAGTTGCGTTTTTTATTTTATTTTGTTATATTTTGTTACTCATTTTACTCAAGAAAAGCAAATATTTATTTCAACATAAAACAATACAACAACAAAAATTTATTTACATATTAAAAAAAAAAATAATAATAACAACTGCAAATTATTTCTTACTGTTATAGAATTAATTCTCTGTGTTGTTGATGTATTAATTATTTGTAACAATGAGATGATTGTGCAGTTTTTTGTGAGTTAATATGTTTATATATTTGATCAGATTTATACAGCAATTCTAGTTCATAGTTTATTTTTGGTAGTACCTTATCACAAATTTCACTACCATTTTCGCTACAAGGAATTTTATAGACTAAATTTGATAATTCTAGATTCGGTATTTTATCTTAATTTTACTAAAAAAAACCTTTTATAGTGTGTTTTAGCCATTCTGTATTTATTACAGTAAAAAAAATGTTTGATTTGTCTAACCTTTCTGATGTTTCAGATACATAAATTAAAGACTTATTTTTATATTTATGTATTTATATATTGTCAGATTAATGTTTGTAAGTTGAATGGGAAAACATTATTATTCAATATATTTTAAGTGTTCTCCTTATTCTTTCTGAGAAAGGTTTTTTTTATTTGCATTTATTATAATTTGTTTACTGTGTTTAGAATTGTAGTTAATAATTTTTTTTAAATACCGTAAGTTTTTCATACTAATTATAAATTATTTCTACTCCTAATAAGTTAAGTATCTAAACGAGGAAGTTTTGAATTAAATTCTATTTCTATTGTAATTAAATAAAAGGTCAAATAAAAACTATATTAATATATATATAAAAATACTGATCTTAAATAATATGATGGTATAAAATTCGGTAACGTGACATTGCCTTTTGCGGCAAAATAAGATTATCGAATTATCACCGCAGCCTCCTAGTATATCAAAAATTCGCACCTTCGTATTCAATCCCGCAACATCTTAAACGACCTTGACTACATCCTACTTCCCCCTTTTTTGGTCGAATATCTCAGCGTTGAATTTTAAATGATAACAGCAACTATGAGAAATTATGTTTTCTATAAATGTCTGGTTTTAAGTCTGCTTGTTCGATGTAAGATTCAAATATATAGTCTTGGGTTAATTATATTACGTACAATGCACATATCGTTAGTCTCATGCAGAAAAACCCTAGCTCTAGTACGTGAAGGTAAAAACATAATAAAACTGTAATATTCAAAATATAAAAACTTGTAAAACGGTTTTTTGTTCCATTGCATAGAATTTTTATGGTGCGATGTATTTGTGTGAATTTAAATTACGAAAGACTCGGTTTCGTAAAAATCAAAGTTTCAACCTCTCTACATAAGACCAATGATTTACACTTTTACATTCGTTTTGAAAGAAAATATTGATTTTCAATTTGTATTTTATCTTAGCAATTCTAAAGTGATTTTATACTACGTGCTACGTATTTGATTTTGCTTAGCTTAAAAACAAGTTAAAAATTTATCAGATAAAAATGAATTACTATTGTTAAAAGTTTTGGAAAAATGACATTTGAGTGATAGATAGGTAGAAAGAAATGAAAACAAAAGAACTTAAAAGCACATTAACTAGCTGCGTTGTACTTACCGTACTAACTTTACGGCCTTTAGATGTTTGTGCTGTAGGTGTTGGTTGTCTTTGTATAACGCTAACCGATTCCGATTCCACTTCGACGCTGCGTATTGATATTTTTTCTTTGTTGTTATCGTCATTGCCCTTTTCGCCGCCAACGAACAGTTCATAGCTAATGCAAGAGTATGTTGGACTCTTAGCCATCTCGGGGTGCAGTGCTGCCTCAGCGGCATCGGCTGCATCCTGAGCTGCTTGAGCTGCTGCATTGGCTCTTTCCTCAAGTTTGGCTGCTTTAGCTGCCGCTGCTTCTTCTGCTTCCTATAATATAATATTGATTACGAAGATCAAGGTAATTATCTATTAGCTTTAAAAAAAAACAGTTATGTTTATGCAGATTTATTCAGGCTTTCATAAACGTAACAACATTCAACGGATTTTACTGTTTATTTATACACACATTTCTATAATTGAAGCAAAGTAATAAAATATTTTTTATAGTTAATTAATTGCTGTTTAAATAATGCATCCATTCCAAACAAAAAATTTAAACAAAATAGTTCTAATAATAATTAAAGACTTATATATATAAATATATGTATTAATTTTGTTAATTTTTTTTAATAATTTCTCTTTAAATATATTTAAAAGCAATGACTTTGCTAATAGCACTTAAATATAATGGAAAAATAATAATTGAATTTATTTGTATAAGTAACTATATTAACAAAAATAGTTATTTGATGTAAAATTCGAAGCTAAAAATCGAGTCTAAAACAATTTGCCTAATTCGTAATTAATAAGACGGAAACTCGATATTATACTTTGACAAAATCATTAGGAGAATTGAAAAGTCATCTTTATAAAGGTGAATCTCAAATGAATTTTTTGCAATCATTAAACACTATTTCTTAAAAGAAAAAAAAAAACTCTAAAATGAAAGGCGATTAGCATCAGCGATTAAAACGCATGACTAGTCAAATAATTTTTAACCGAGGCCATTCATTTAGAAATCATGAACTTTGTTAAAACTATTTCAGATTGTTACTACGAAAACTTTAATATAATTCACGATATAGGGTCTGTTCCTAAATTTATTACTGCACTACATCTGACAAGCAAACGCGACTTAACAATATTGGCGTAAATCTGAAAGTGCGCTGTTATTGAAACAATGTGTTTTATGCTGGAGAGTTGACAAATTCTTAGTTTAATCTGCGTTATTGATACACTTTTTTAAAATATAATTAACTAATGCAATCCAGTCTTGCATTTGTAAACACAGCTATAGGCGGGTTAAATCGTTAAAAATTGTGGCCACGGTCACATCAAATAAGTCTGTGATTACATGAAAATGCCACCCACTTACATGAGAGTGCTTCATTAACGAACTACCCTTAATGCAATAATAGCCAATCCAATAGAAGTAAAAAAATTGGTTTCTTTCGAAGTAAATTAAATAAAAAAATTTAATTACTGCTGCATGTACATTTTACCTAAATTTGTCTCATATCGATTTTTTCTTGGAGTTAAAGCAGATTGTTAGTCGCAAGGACATTAGAGTAAAATAAGGAGAATAGCTTAACAACAAGAGACTATTTTAATCAAGTGCATGATTTAAAAAAGAATATCTAAATGAATTGTGTAGGGCTATAACGAGACTTTATTACAACATTAAAAAGAATTCACTTGAAAATATGTTTTTAAAAGTATTTTAGAATAAATTATTGATTTGCCCTCGTTATTTATATCCGATTCTCAACTTTAAATGTTTATACATAATAAAACAACTATTTAACAACTATTTAAAGCAAAAACGAACTTTTTAGTTTTAGTAAAATTTTAGAACGGAAATTTTAATCGATACCTTAAATATTATCAATTCAAATTTTGCACAGACCAAACCAAAATTGGAAATTGATAATATCTGAAACCGACTAAATCAAAGAATACTTACGCGTATCGCTTCCTCTTCAGCAGCCTCTTCTTCTTCGGCCTTCTTTTGCAATTCGTCATAAGACATGGCAACAATGGCCAAAATCAAATTCACAAGATAGAATGAACCTAGGAAGATGATGACTATAAAAAACAACATATGCCACGGTCCGGCCGCTCTCAAAACAAGCTGATACAAGTCCTCCCAAAAGTCCTGGGTCATTAAGCGAAATGCAGACAGGAAAGCCCAACCAAATGAATCAAAACTAGTGTACCCATAATTTGGATTCGGTCCAAAACCTTGTAGACATACATAATCATCATCACATTGTCTACAAGGAAAAAAAATTACAAAAAATAATTTCATATAAGAAAAAAGTCACAAACTAGGTCCACGTATTTTATTTCAGAACTTAAATAACGTACCCTGCTCCAGATATATTGCCACATAACGGATATGCTATACCATCTTCCGTATACCAGTTGGAGGCGTTTTCGTTGTGAAGCTTCCAGTTTTCATCTGTCAAATTTCCCCAGCTGCCATCAAGAGGAAACTTTTTAATGCATTTCTGTGTTAGAACACCCATATAAATTTGCAAACCCATTAATGCAAACACCGAAAGGGAAAACATTGTCAAAATTATTACATCACGTAGATTTTTCACAGATTCAATGACAGCACCGACGATGGTTTTCAAACCTAATTACATTAGTATTTTTAAATTGAATTTAAAAATGGTATGTTATTTAAGATGTCTTAATTAAAAATACAAAATTTTATTATTAATGTTCATAATTTTACCTGGTACTATGGCAACAGTTTTAAGAGCTCGTAATACCCTAAATGTTCTCAAAGCTGCAAGATTACCTAAATCTATACCCATGGTCACATAACTGAGTGGTTTTTGTTGTTTATATTAAAGAAATTAAAAAATCTTTATAAGTTTTAATATTTTTACAATATGACTTTAATTTTTATTTTTACAAAATAGTCTTTCTAAAATGATTTTTAATGTATTATGTGATTAAAGAATTTCTTAACTAAAAGTGAACGTGAATATAGACAGATTAAATACCATATATTACGTAGATTTCGTTGGCTACATTACTAATTTTTAATTCGGATATACATTTTTTTTTGTATTTACACTCTTTTACTGGACAAAGTTTATCCCAGGGTCCGAAATTTTTAGTTAAGAGTATACTTTCGAATTTTATAGAAAAAAAAAATAATAAAATAAAACTAGAACAAAAAAAAAAAAAAAAAAAGCAAAATACATTTTTCTATGATTACATCAAGATTAATACGTATATGAACATATGTTTATGAGTTATTGTTTATTACTTTCTTTACAAGTACCAAATATATATTTAAAATCAAACACTACTTTTTGTAAATAATTGCCTTTTGAAAGTTCACTTGAATTATGTACGTTTGGAAAACTAATGCTTATATTTGATCCTTTTTTTTATTTTATTGTTTAGGGAAAGGAGATTCAATAATAAAGAAATATTTACGAAATTAAGAAAAGTATACATATAAAATTACTGAAAATTTGGTCGAAATATATAAAAAAGTTGTCTAAATAAAAAAAAAAAAAAAATAGTCAACTAGATTTTATAATATTAATTTAAAATGTTCCTGAAGTGTTCAAAATTATAATGAAAATGAAAGATCTCACGGTTGTGATTGTATTAACATTTAAAATAATACATTAATAAAACTCACGCTAAAGCTATTACTACGAAGTCCAGCCAATTCCATGCATCTCTAAGATACGTAAACGGGCATAAAATGAAACCTCGTGCCATCACTTTAACAGCTGATTCAAATGTGTAGATTCCGGTGAATATCACCCTAAAAACGAATTTTGTAATCGTTGTTTTTTTTTACATACAATAACACATAAATTATAAACAAATTATAAGTAAAATAATAATTGCACTCATATGTTAAGAAAAATAATCAAAAAACTTAAAGAATCGTCAATAAAAAAAAACCCGAATCAATTTTGTACGTACATTTATGCGTGTATATTTATTAACGTATTTTAACACTTGGAATTTTGCAAACTTTTGTTTATATAAGCTAATAAATATATTAAAAAATAGTACCAAATATTAGAGAAAGGATAAACTCTAAATACTTATCAAGACTTAAGGAAAGAAAAGAAGTTTTAAAAACAATTATAAATGAATTATGAGAAAAAGTTAAAAAAAAGTCTCCTAGTACACAGTATATTAATAGATACTTAAGAGAATTGCGAAAACATCAGCTTTATTTTTTCTTATATTAATTTTATTTTTATTCTTTTAATTTTGCCTCGATTCTTCTGTACGTTGTACATTTTCTTTTCCTATATATAAAACAGAAATCCTTAAGATTTTTATTCGCTTTCACTTAAAACACTACTATAATGAATATTAACTTCTTCTAACTTTTGTTTTGCGGATAGGTGAATAGTCGAATTTAATATACATACACAACCTAAACTTTCTGGTTACCCTATTTTTGACTACTTTCATTGAGGTAAATTATGATTCGCCTACATAAACCTTTTGTTTAAGTGCATTTGTAGAATATGTCTGAGCAAATTAGATTGGCCAACAAAATGGTACTGTTGAAATGGATAATTTATTATTGTCCTTATCCACCCTGTGACTTCACTCACATCAATAAAAGAGAAACAAATTTTTAAAAAGGAGTTATTTCAGAGATATGGTCTCAGAAACAAATGTAACCAAAGATAAAAACTCATTACAGATAATAATATGAACGTATGCAGTAATGTGTTATGGCTGATTCACCCCTTTACTCCCATACATTCTAAATAGCAAATTCCATACGCTAAATTTATATTTATAATTGTTTAAAAATTCCTAAAAATGGTTGAGCTATAACCATACCTGTTTTACTCTTTTGCACTGTTCTGGTTTCGAATTTTTGTTTTAAAATTAGCTTCCACAGCTTCTAAAAAAGGGTATATTTACTTGTATATCCCCTTTTTTGCCGACCAAGTATTATCGCGAATATGGAAGTCCAACATTTTAAAGAATAAGAGTAGATAACTGTTTCCACAAAAAATTTTTCCTAAATTGATGAAAGTTGTTCTTAGCAAATTCTACAGGTATGTATTAAAAACAAGATATTTCTAAACAGCAAAGTTTACTTTTTAACAACATACTCGTAATCTAAACAGGTTCCTTACTTTTCTTTTTTATACATATAACTTCACTATTTGTGGTTTAAAACTTAAGCTTATAATTTAAATAATATGTATGCATTAAACTCTTTTTGCTAAGAATGTAAATGTAAAAAACAATTTTTAAACTTTGTGTTCAGCATCTCAAACTATGCACACAATTTTAAAATCATTGACAAACAAATAATTTTTGCATTTTATAAAATATGTTTCTTAAATTCTTATCATATTACAAAAAAAAAAAAAAAAAAAAAATTAAAACAGCCCAAAAAGTAACTGTTTATTCTTTTATATATAAGCTATTCCCCCTGTTTATCGAAATACTTTTATAATGTATATGAGTCAATCTTTTTTTAATATAATGTATAATTGTATAAATTCTGTTTCAAAATTGGCTATGTTTAAATAGGGGGAAGAACAGTAATAACTATTGACTTAATTTTGAAAATTGTTTAAAACATTTGCTAGTTCCGTAGTAAATTTCAATTTCAAAAACCAAAAAAAAGAAACTACCTTTTTGGTGAAAACCCTAAAGATACTTGTAACTTTTAAACGGAAAGAACTATCAGAACAAGACTTTAAAATAATTTCTTCTTAAAGTAAAAATCGAATCATTAATGAGGGCAATTCGCCAAACATACTATATAACGGTCAGCTAATATTAGAAAAATGATATGCCAATTTTTTCAAATTGAACAAACAGTTTTATAGACATTTTTAAGGTCTCATTGAATTTAAAAAATCTTAACATTTAAATTAAATATAAACTTTTTATGACATTTCCAAAAAATTATATGTCCTGGGGGCTTGCTTAGATGCCGTTTTCAACTCTAGGGGGCAACCATCTGCAGCTCCACTAAGAAAAGCCTTTGCTTTAATTAAGATATCTTCACTGTTTCATGAAATACAGAAAGATGTTCAAGATAAATCGTTTTCAAACCTCTGTGTGTCGTTGTAATAATAAAATGCTAATCCTTCGGTTTTTACTTCTAGAAATTTCCTTTAAAACCACATTGTTTAATGTTTTTTGTTTTCTTTTACTGTTAAACTTCCTTTGACTACAATAATAGGCGCGTGTTTCTTTTAATAATTGCAGATACATAATTCTTGATAAAAATATTTTTATTGCAATATCTTAAAACATTCATCAACACTGAATTTTTTTAATATCTCTGTTGCCTTAATTTCGTTTGATAAATTCAATGTGGAAAACTTTTTACGCTAACTCATTTTGTGTGTATTTTTTCTTTAAATTTTTTTAATTAAAGAGTTTTTTTTTTTTTTGGTGTATACAAAGAATCAAAGACATTGCCAATTTCTTACACTTCTTAAGCTTTAGGTTTTTTTTTTTGTTTCTCTTTTTGCTCGTCTATACATTTATTTTAATTTTATTTATAATAGCAACACTCTTCACCTAAATGCTTGCAAGCGATTAATGAAATTGTAGAGTAATAAGAGCCTTTTCAAAACTATTTTGCGTTTTTAGGGCTGGAGTTAAAACTAAGGAATAAAATTTATTTAAAAGGAATTTAAAAAACACTTTAAATTATGTTAAGAAAATCAAAAATTCTGACAATTTAAAATTGCAGCCCGAAGATGCAAGGCATTGTAATTTAAGGTATTGTTTTGTCTATTAATAAACCCGATCAGACAAATTGTATGCAATGCCTTGTTGCAGAAAACAGGGATTAACACTTAACACTTAACATATGGTAAAAATTATCTTAAATTAAAAAGGCACAAGATGAACTCTTGTTTCCTGATTTAGTCACAATAGTTTGAGCCTTTGACTTAGCATATTTTTTTTCTTTAATTGAGCTACTTGAACCATAATTTTCTGTATAACTTCAGTAAGAAAAATAAATACCTATTAAGTCCTTTGGGGTCCATAACAGCATTACTAAAAAATCTTGTTGATACCGAAAATGTTATTGAAAACTCTTGGTCAGTGAGCCACATACAGGCGATGCCATAATAATGAAGATTTTACCTTAATTCCTCCCATAATTAAGATTTTTTTGATTAAGTTGCTTGACACGTAATTTTGCAACTTCTTGTTAAAACATAAATGTTAACATATTTTTCTATGTGAAAAAATATTATTGTAAATTAATGCTCTAAAACAAAAAATTTTTAAACTACCGCAAATAGATAAATATAAAAAAATTATGATGTAATTGAGGTATATTTGTAAGAACTGAAGTTCCGTATTCAAAGTTTAATGATATTGAATTAAAAGAATTCATTGATGATTCACCCCTATCGTGAATATGTAGTGAAATTTTTGTTCCCATGAAATTTTCATTCCGCTTGAAGTGAAAATTGCTATCATGGATTTCCCACGAAATATTTGTTAACTTTATTAAACAGCTGCTCACAATTAATAAGCTATCAGTGTACATTGAATGTAAGTAAGAAGAATAAGCTTAGTGAAAAATTGTAAGTTGAAGTTCAAAAATAAATAATTAAAATTTTTATTACAAAAACGGGACGCGCCAGACGCGTATAACCGATTGAAGTTATCCGAGACTTTGCTGACCCATTTCAAAAAAAAAAATTGTATTAAATTTTTAAATATCTCCATTTTTCATTTAATGACATTTTTGATAAAAAATCTTTATAAATTTACAAGCAGTATAATGTCAGTCTGCGCTGCAGAAACTAATCTTGAATTAAAAAATGTATTAATAACTTTAGTATTTTAATTGTAAGAGATAAAAACTTGCACGATAAGGGGAATTTTTGTTTTTGTTCATGTGAATAACTCACGATTGTAATTTTGGGAAAAGGGAAAACATTTCAAGTTAAAAGATATTCATGATAGGGGCGATTGTGTTGCCTCTTACATTGAGTTTTTAAACAACTAAAAACGATTAGACTTTAACGACACAACCTTAAAAAAGATTTCTTATATTGACCCTCAAAACGTTATTAATAAAAAAGTTTCTTCTCTAGCAGGTCTAATAAAACTTTTACAAATTTGATTAAAGACAGTAAGATACAAAATTAAGACGACGAATTTAGAAAACTGCGGCATATGAATTTAATAAATATTAAAAGAATTTAGAAAAAAATTTTGGCACACAATGTTAAATATGTCTAGAGCGGATAGTAAGCTTATGTTTCGAACTTTGTCGAAGTTTACAATAAGTTTAATATGCCTCCATTGTTTATCTGCAAACGTTGAACAGATATTTTTTTAAAAGTAAAAAGAATAAAAAAACTTTACGATCTCTTTTCCTATATTAAGAATTTTTTTTGATAAATGAAGATTTTGTCGACTTGGAAACGCTAAATGGATATTATAACTAGTAATTTTTTACTGGTTGGCTTAAAACCAAAGGCATACAAATTTGATCTCAGATGTACAATCTATAGTTAAAACTTTGTTCTTTTGATTTTTGTTTTATGTATTTATTCTTACCTCACTAAAAGTAACAACACATAATAAAGAATAAAGAATATTGAAGATTTTTTCTATCCAAGGGTTTAATAAAACCACGTCGTTATTAGTTTATGTGTAAAGGGCTATGTAAATACGTATGAGTATATTAAAGTTGTATAACATTAAAAATATGAAATGGAACGTGTTTATTTAAGTATAAAATATATATTAACCTTAACAAAATCAAGAGTAATTGATTTTGTATAAATTTTAGTTTAAGTTTCAAATTCTACTGTAAGAAATTCATCTTGACCAAAACAAAACTTTTAATAAAGCTAATTTTGTGTGTAAGTTAAATTTAAATATAATATAATATTAAACATTAAATTTTTATTAATTTTTTTATTTTAAAATTTCTTTGGAAAACTCAATTTAATAAACTTTTTGCATCGTTACATCCATATCCAGCATTCTCCATATCTATCTACAAGGTAGTCATCTTTTGAAAACATATACAGACAACCAAGTAATTTAGGGATATAAGATACGAAAAGCTATTAATTCTAATATATTTTATGTACAACTTTTGAATATATCATTTTCTCCTAAAGTCATTATAACTATTCAATAAATAAAACGCTTTGAACTAGCCCATACGGCTTTGGGGAAAAATGGTTATTTCAAAAATTTAATATAAATAATAAATATTAAAAATTAATATTTTGTATCATATGGCATAAAGCAAATGTTATTTACAATTGTTAACTTCCTTGTAAATATATGCGAATAATGCTCAAAGGAATGAATCGATGTTGAAAGTACATTAAATTCTGTTATGTTCTGACTTTCTTATTCTTTTTAAAATTAATTTAACATTTATAGCAAATAACTTAAAACTAGTTACCTACATATTCCTACAAATATATATATATATATATATATATATATATACATATATATATATATATATATATTATACGTAATGCGAAATTTTAGCCACAAAATATTAGTAGTTGTTATATTTAAAAACGATTTTTTTAAGTTTTAAAAATTTTTGTCTTCAATTAAATGGGTGCTGTTTCCGATACCAAATCTACTTTAACAATTTTGATATCAGCTAAAAAAATGACGTTACCTTTGACTTTTAAAGTTATTTAATTTTTTTTTTTACATTTCTTTTTTAAAAATATTGCTTTACTATTTTGAGGCTATTACTTCTACATATATATTTACAAAATATAGGGGAATTTATTTTTCTAATTATTTTAAATTTAAGTTTAATAATATACAAAATAGATTAAAGGTTTAGTAAACAATGTAATGCATCCATAAAAATTAAGTTACAAAGTTTGTACGGCGTAAATACTAAAATATTTGAAATTTAAAACTTGACAATTCAAAGTATTTTATTAACATGAATATGATTGAATGATTCAAATTTTGTTAAAAATAAAAATTTACAAAAATGACCATTATATTAACTTATTTACGTCTTTTATAATAAAACAAACTACTGCATATTTGTTATTACTGTTACTAACCATTAAATACTATTAAATCTATTAACTAGTGACTGCAATACATATATTTTATTTAATGAAATTATTTTTGTTGACATTTTTTCATGTGAATAAAACCATTCCTACTCTTAATAACTACTTTATACTATATTTTACATCTAAATGTATTTCTAATTTGCTGTAAATATAATAAATTTGCGTGAGTAATTTAAATTGATGATGTAAGTGTAAGTATGAGTGATAATATGTATTATAAGCTCTATTTTGCTTAAAGCTGTATAGAACAAACCATCGTAATTTAAATTAGTCATTTTTAATCGAATTTTTTTATTTGAGTTTTATCTCAATTTTACATGAATAATTGGCTAAGCCCTTTTTATTGGGTACAATTTGTTTAAAGTGAGCAAATGTCTCAATAAATGTGTAACATAACCTTTATTTTTTTAAGATAACAAATGTAATGTGCTCAAAACAATCGTTTTTAACATTTTAATAAGGTATGACAAATTTCATACCTCTTTAAATTTAGCTGCTCAGTTTTAAATTTTTAAGTCTTTTAATGCAGTGTTAAGATTAATTTATATGTTCTTCATATAACTTGCTCATGTTATTTAATAGAGATTACTTAAAAACTACTCATTAGCTTGATATCAATTGTTATTGTAAAAAAATGATTACATTTTATTAAGGTACTAGGTTCTGGAGAGTCCGGGTTTTCAGTGAAAACTTTTCGCTAGTAAAAATTGCCAATACGGAATTTGCGATTCTTTTAAGTTTAAAACCTTATTAAAGATACCACGATTTTAATCATCTAAGGGCGAGCAACATTTCCTTCTGTTTTGTTAAGTAATCTGTCCTTGTGGTGGCTTTCATTCTTAACCAAATCATAGCAAAAAGCGGTATGGCGCCAAATATACCATCTGTTCCATACAGTAAATAAATGCAGTTTCAACATCTTCTACAGATTTAGTACTGTACGAATAGTAAATGCATTTTGTTGTTGGGTTTTAAGATTATCAAGATGTAATGAAGCTACAAAATGTAAATAGCAAACTGTGAATCCCGTAATATTTGGTTTTTTGGAAAAAATTTTCAACATTAATGAGTTATTTCAGGATGAATTTTGTTAAACTGAAAAGTTTATTTCGAATAAGATATCCTTTGTTCAAAGTTAATATTGCTGAAACTACCAATACAATTTGTATATATTTTTATAATAATACCTTTAATATACTGTTTATCCATTGGGGTTTAGAAGTGTTTTAATTCAATTTCAATTTTTATTTAAAAAACGTGAAGCTTTAACACTAATAAACTAAAAAATGTTTCCTCGCATACATAAGTATTAGAAACTTTAAATGGTAAAGACGATGTCTTTTATTTGTGAGCTTATAATGTTTCTATAATATTTCAACGAAAATGCATTTATATTTATTTCATTTATTCTATATATACATCTATATTTTAAAATAAATCTCTACTAAATTGTATGGTTGAAAAGTCATATGAAAAAATTTACAAGAATCTGAAATTTTAAAAGTCCAAAATTATTTCAATTTAAGGAATGTTTGATTCAACTACTTAGTAGAAGCTCTATAAGAATTATAATGAAAAAATACAGTTTTAGATTGTTTTTACCTTTATTAAATAAGATTGAATGCTTATTTAATATTTGTTTCTTTCGATTTGAAAAGCATTTCAAATTAACCTTGGTTTGTTTGTATTTTTTGTTATTGTTTAATTTGTCTTTATAAAAATAAGAAAAAATTGAGTTCATACTTTTGTTTACATTAAAATATAAAAACGGTTTAATTATTTAAATAATGAAGTTTTATGCCTAAAGTACAATTTACGAGTATACCAAATATTTAAAATACACCTATTAAATTAGAAAATATATATAAAATTTATATATGTAAGTATATATTTTTAGAAATATTTATTATATAAGAAAAAAAAATATAAAATCAAAAAACACAAAAAACATAAATTTGGAAATAAAATGTTTAGGAATTATAACTAACAATAGATTATAAATAGTTCGTTGTTAATATAACTAATAAAGAAATGAATATCTAATGGAAATCGTTAAATTAGTACTTACTCTGTAGACTCGACTGTGGGCGTTGTCGGCATTATCATTAAAATACAATTTACAAGAATAGTGGTGATTATAAACAACGAAAACAAAGGATGTACTAAAATATAAATGGCTACACGACGTATCGGATTGAATGGATCAAGCAACCACATTGCTTTTGAGGCAGAAAACCGGAAAATATCTTTTCCTTTACTTACTACTACAAATGTCTATAAAAACAAAAACAAATAAATTGTTTTAAGACTGTAAAAAAAAGTAAATAAATATTGTATATGCCAGTTTTGAAAAATTTGACTCCACTCTAAATGTCTCACGTATGTATGTAAATTTTAACAGAACAAAATCAATAACAAAATTTATATTTAAAATAAAAGAAATTTTACAAAACTGACAACACTTTCTAATTTCTTATTATTATTAAAAATAATTCTTTTTTAATTACCAGTATGTTATTGTAGTAAGGATCGATATCCTCGAGTGGAGTTGAAGCCAATTCCGGCGGAAAGCCGCCTTGGAGTCGAACTGGTAAGGGCACTCCCTGTTCAAGTGTAGGATCCGGTTGTGGACCTTCGTCCTCGTCCTCGTCATCATACCGAATCTATTTTTTATGTTGAAATTTATACAAATTAAAATAAATTTAAATATCCTTAAGCGATGAAAAAATGCAACAACCAAAAATTCTATAATTTTAGTAAAGTAAAAGTTTATGCTTAAAGGATGAAATACGTTTTGTTATGTGAGTTTCAAGTATATTTTTAATTTAGAATGATAAATGTTATAGTTATAAATTGACGATTACTGGTTAGATAATGTTTTTTAAGCTAAATATAGTCAAGAAAATTATAAAGCACGTGAAAAAATAAAAACAATAACTAAGCAAGAAAAAGTACACATTTTCAATGAGCAAAAAAAAAAAAATCATTGTCTTTTTTATGTTTCATTTATTTAGGCAAATCTTACACATTTTTTATTTATTGTGTTTAAACAAATCTGAATATTAAAACTTTTATTAAAAAGTTTAATGCGTAAATCAATAAAAACTATTTTAACTAAACATTACTCCTAACTTGACTATATATAATTTATTATAACAATAGATCCTTTATCCTAAATAGTGTTTAGAAGTCTTACTCAATATCTAAAAATATTTTATAGTCAATGATTTCTATTTAAAGTAAAATCACAAAGTGAAAATCTAGCACGTGAAATATCTAGTTAAGTATTGCGCTGTATTATGTTTTAATAAAATGATTTCAATTAAATTAAATATTAATTCACAATTTATTTGTATATAGTTTTTTTATTTCAGTTGTAATCAAGAGGAATTAAGTAACAATTAAATATATATTGTGCCATCGCCTAGCAAATTCAAAGATTATAAATAGGTATTATAAAAAATATTTTCTCTTATCAGGACGAAATTGTATAATTAAATTCACTTGAAAATGTGTACAATGATTTATAAGTATGTTGTGTTGAAATTTTATAATAAAAATTTATGTATAACGTACCACTTTCACAATTATTGTATAAAAACTCGATAAAACTTTTACACAAAATATAATGTAGTGCAAATATGTTAATAACTATTTGCTGCAAATAATTCTTTCCGAAGTTAGTGACATTAATCACATACACTTTGTTTCATTGTACACTCGAATGTCAAGTCCAAAAAAAATATTTGGTTTTTAATTTTATAATTAAGAATACGTAAGCATAAATTAGACATACTAGAAATCTGACTTACAGAAATACCAATTAAATATATTACATGCGTCGAATTAAGGTTTCAGTTTACTTATTGCCACGCTTTGCATTGTGAAAATGGTCGTTATTTATTTCGTTTCAAATTATATAATGTATATGCACTATAATGTGAATGCACTACAAATAAAAAAATATCGCATAAAAAGAGGCTCTTTAAACTTACTTCCGTGAAGAAATTTGCTATACAAATATTTTACCAACTATGTTTAAAGATATGTTTTAACAGAAAAAATCTTTAATTTGTTTCCAACACTTTGTTAAATCGTAACGTGTGATATGATTTTTTAGTTAAATAATTGTTTTATTTTTCACACGACGACCAAAATCATCAGACATCTGCATAGTATGGTCAAAAGAAAATATTTACTCTGAAGAAAACACTGCCAAACCAGCTACAGCTTTAAGAAAGCACCTAGTATTTTTTTTATGCAAATGATCCGAAAATAAATTAAACCTATCAAAATGAAATTCACAACTTTTTCCTTTTAGTAAAAAAATATCTTAAAATTTTTATATTGTAGCGCAGTGTAAAAACAATAAAAATACAACAAAAGCAATACGTTGAGGATATGTGTTGAAAAATTGAAAGATGCAAGCTTGAGTAAAAAATAATATACTAAAATATCCGTATTTATATATATATATCATATATAAAACACACTCATACATCAAATGCATACTTTGCACTATACAAACTTCTTAGTCACTTTTCTATTCACAGTCGCCCACTAGATACCATATAATTTCATAATAGTGAGCACTTTAAAGCAAACGGAACAGTGACAAAAATAAAAGCATATATATACAGGTACTTTAAATTAAACATGTATGTAATAATTAGACTGGCAAACAAAAGTGAACATGTAAAAAAAAGTGTGAATAATTATTATTTTGAATTTATTTCCCGGAATTGGTATTTTTTTTAAATAATAATAAAAAGCATTGTAGCAGTGGTCAATAATTTCCATATTTTTCTTTTCCAAATTGTTAGATTTTTCTTGTAATGTTTTCGTGTTTTGAATTCTTCGCCTCTCCGTATAATTTTCAGTAAGTTAAATTGTTTTTGCTTCTGCTTATAAATTTATTTATTTGTAATCAGGTTTGTTTATAAGCAGGGTAGGTATTTCTTTACCATGAATAGTATATATTTTTTTCTTTCTCGTATCATTTTTCAGAATGATCGTCTGTTTTGTTGTTTTCTTTTTACATTACCCATGAATGAAATTTTGTTTTGCTTCTTGGTCATTCTCTTCATACAAATGAGTGTGAATGATATTTTTCATCTCCATGAATGTTTGTTTTTTCTTACTGGGCAAAATTCATTGCTCAGAAAGAAATTTATATTCTGCTTCTATTTTCTTCTTCTTTTCATGAAGTGCGAAGCCAGCGTGAATGGAAGATAAAATTTGCTTCATTCAATTGTGTGCGCAGCAAATTATTTTAAGGCAATAAAAGTATGTGCGTTCTATTCAAAAGGGTAATAAAATTGATGTTCTTTCCTAAATGTGCGTTATGTACACATGATTGTTAATATGTAGGATCTGTTAATTTAAGGACGTAAAGCAGGTAAACTTTATTTGCATATGCTACCAAAAAACAATATTTTAATCACACAAAATAAAAGAAATGATTTCAAATGGGACATCATTACCTACATGCTGTGTTTAAAAAATCACATTTATTAAACTGTATGCAATATTTAGCTTCTTGTTTGCAAAAATATAAACTAATGCATAGTTATACATATTTCCACAAAAAAATAAAGCTAAAATTTCCAAAAAAAAAAAGAATTTTCTCCTAATTTTTATTATTTTAAATTCTAAGGAAATTAAAATATCTATGTAATACATAGTGGTTTTAAGCTAATGTTCTATTCTAGTTGAAGCGCAATGAGATTAAATCATTTTGTACTCGACCTTTAAAGCGATTGTAGTGACAAAATTTTTAATAAGAAAAAATGAATTACTATATTTTAGAAAGTGAAAATAAAGCAAAGTGTATCGAGTGTGATAAAAACTAAGTGCGGAAAACAAGAGCAACCTTCTCAGGCATTATAAACTTATTCATAATAAGGAAACTGTGCTTGTTAAAAAACGGCAAAATTTAAATCGATTGCCCAAGAAGCCAACCATTTCAGTTAAGATAAATATAGACGAAAGTACTTTTCTAAAACGTTGTGTGGATTTCGTTACAGTCAAGAACATGCCATTCCGATTATTAAATGGTCGCAAATTTTTTAAAACTCTAATATCTCCTTATGAAAAAACATTTAACATAAACTAAAATTCACGGAACATTGTTAAAGTGCTTGAATCTTCTACTAATCAAATAAAAGAAATTATAAAAAAACAGAATAAAAAATCAAATGGTTTCGTTAAAAATTGATATTCCAACGAGGGTGGATCGTAGTATTCTAGGAGTAAACATTCATTACATTCATGATTCTAAAAATTGCGTTAACACATTGGGTAAGTACCTACAGAAAAAAAGTTTAGATATTTTAGATATTACTGCTAAAAAAATAAAATCATGTTTGTGTTAACAAAACATAATGATCTTGGTCACACTATTTATATTTAAACTTTCTTATATTTTATAGGTATGATACAACTAGGCCAAAAACATAAGGCAACTTACTTGAAAGATGAAGTTTTAAATTGTCTTAAAACATATGATATATGACTAAACCAAATTTACTTAAGTATAACAGATAACGGAGCAAATATCTTTAAATTCTGGCAAATTGTACAGGAATTGCAAGTGGAATAAATTGAAGAAACCAGTGCAAATGGAGAAAGTGATAATATTGATGTAATCGACGAAAATGTCCAAAGAACATTGACTGCAAAATTATCAGTTGTAAGATCTGATGCTCATACAATTCAATTAGCAGCTCATGATGTCATAATAACAATGCAAGCACCAATAGCCGATTGTAGACAAGCTGTTAAAGTAATACGTCATTTGACACGCACCAACATTACGCGATGGAATTCCTTATTTGAAAATCATTACTTAACCCAAAGGATTTTATTAATTCACAATTCCATGACCTGTATATAAATGCACGAAGCAGTTGCAAAAAGAGCAGAACGTTTTAGGAGATTTTTACAGAGACTGGCTTAGCTGTGAATTAGAACTGGAAGATATCGCCACCACTACTGCATCTTTGCTAGCAATGCAGACTAGAAAGATGCTTCTGCTGAAAAACGATGCATTCGCTGTGGCATTGTACTTGGACCAAAAGTTTCATTTTATGAATATATATATATATATATATATATATATATATATATATATATATATATATATATATATATATATATATATATATATATATATATATATATATATATATATATATATATATGTGTGTGTGTGTGTGTGTGTGTGTGTGTATTTATTTACTTATATTTACATATGTATATGTATATTTTTTACGTAGGAGCAATTACTGAAATCTTTTGAAAACATAAGGAAACTGAAGGAGGGAAAGGTTTATTTGCAACTGGCTAAGAATATACAATATTCTTAAAATAACGAATCAGAAGAAAATTAAGAGGATACTTCCACTTCTCATACAGCTTATGCCAAACTAGCACAGCGCATTATGAATTCTGTTATCAATACACCCAAAAGTGTTGAAATGGTGCAAACGTTTAGAGAAAAACTAATTAATGTATCCCACGCAAAAATTATTCCACTTGATACGAATATTATTGAATACTTTAACTCTAGTACTTTGGATGCAGATGTTTTGAAAGTGATTAATGTTGCACTTGTAGTTCCAGCAAGCCACGTTTCAGTTGAAAGATCTTTTAATAAAAATTAACAGAAAATCATATGTATAATATGTATAACTATGCATTATTTTATATTTTTGCAAATAAAAAGCTAATTATTGCATACAGTTTAAAAAATGTATTTTTTTAAACACAGCATGTAGGTGATGATGTCCAATTTGAAATCATTTCTTTTATTTTGTGATATTAAAATATTGTTTTTTCGTAGCATATGCAAATAAAGTTTACCTGCTTTACTTCCTTAAATCTAAAAAGTAAGAGATCAATGCACATTTTTATGACAGATCCTACATATTAACAATAATATGGTTATAAGGCATATTTAGGAAAGAACATAAATTTTATAACCCTTTTAAATAGAACGTACATACTTATATTGCCCTCAAATAATTTGCTGGGCAATCAATTGAATGAACCGTTTTTTATCTTTCTTTCATGTTGGCACCAGTAAGAAAAACAAACATTCATGGAGATGAAAAATATCATACACACTCATTTGTATGAAGTGAAAAACCAAAAAGCAAAACAAAATTTCATTCATGTGCAATGAAAAAACAAAAACAAAAACCAAAACCAAAACAAAATTTCTTTCATAGACAATAAAAAAAGAAAAAAACAAAGCAACAGTATTTTCATGAACAGTGAAAATGAAAGAAGCCCTAAATACGTTTATAAGTGTCTTTTCGTTTACTATATTTGTACAAACAGAAAAGGAGCCCTTAAGAACTTAAGTTTAGTGCTACATTTTTGCTGTTTTTCAATTGTTTATGGCCCAATGATATTTTCATGAGTTGTTGCCAAGAAAGATTCAGAAAAACCCTCATTACTTTTGGTGTTATGTATGTTTGCCAAAAAAGATATATACATATATCATATTGAACACACTAAAAAATTAAGAGTGCCATATAAATTCGAATTTTTAAATCGAAAAAAACTGGAAGTAACGTTTACAGCCGATTGATTTAATTATGTGATTTTTTTTTAATTATCTCTTTCCGACTCGATTCAATGATGGCCACTCGTCCGTTTGGGTGGACACAGTCATACTTAGACCTTGTTTTAAGAATATTATGTATAACTTTTCCTTCTAGAATTATATTAACTTTAAATAAAAACGTACTGGTTTTAACACGAAATTAAGTAGAAAGCTAAAAATTAGGCTGTGGAAAGCAGTTATAGAGTTAAATTGCACACGTTACTTTCGGGAAAATGTCCAGCTTCAGCTCGTTTTAGGTAGTTACAAAATCCACTACGGCTATCTGCATTACAAGTAAAACTTTTTAGAGGCAAAAAACTATTTGTGTTAAATAAAAATAATAAGTGAAATATAGTTCAATATAACAAGCGTAAGAGTAAAATGTTTTGGATGATATAAAACTACTTTACTAAAAATTAAGGAAAAAGTAAGTATAACATAATAATCCTCAAAATTGACAACAGCTGTAAGAAACTCTTACTTCTTTCTGTTTTTTCTTGCGACCATATTGCGGCTGAAAGAAGATTTATAACAATGTGTGACCAGGGTAGGTTAATAAGGTTTTCGAAAAATAATATCAAAAGTGGTATGAAAAGAAAAAAATACAATAGCATGATTATTGCTCATATGATGTTTTAATTTAATTTTGTGTCGAACACCAATTTTTAAAAATAATTTATAATTAAAAAGGATAAATATGAGGCAAATGTTGGTTATGGGTACAAATAACATTTTTGTTATTAGTTGAAAAACATATAATTCAGTAAATAATTGAATTAGTTATAGTTAGTATATTAAATATAAATATATATAATTTAAAAAGATGTTTGTTTTCCAAGTTGTAAAAGGAAAAAGAGAAAAAGAAAAAAAAAAGAGAAAAAAAGTTATAAATATCTATGAAAAATATGTACAAACAATACAAAATTATTGCTCTGTTTGTTTGTATTAAGCTATTAGGGTTCGCAATATTTTTCTTTTAAAAATACGTTGAATGTAAGAATAACATTTATAAGTGTTCGATATATTCCCAGTAAAACTTATTATTATGGATGACAAACCACAAGCAGGATGATAAAATATTTTAAATTGATGCCGGTATAAATTTCCATTTAATATTTTTAGTATTTTATATTTTTTATAATTTCATTTTTGTAATATTTTAAGAAGATCACAAAAGAAGCCCTAAACTACGTTTTTAAAACCAAAGTTAAAAAGATTGTTTTAAGTAAAATAAAATACATGAAAAAATAATGATTAAATACAAATTTTAAAGAAAATTGAAAACAAAATAATTTTTTGCCCTAAAAAACTAAAACTTATTGTACTTTTTTGTGTATTTTATTATTATTAAGATTTAATTTTAATTATTGGTATTGTTACTACTTTTGTTATGTACAGTAAAAGGCACTGCTAATATTATTTATCCGAACTAGAATTAGAAATGTTTTCGTTTTTACATTTTCACGTACACTTTGGAAAAGCTTATACGGCATTTACACTGTGCAATTTTTCATGAAACTAGCATAAAATTTTTGATTGTTGGTGAAGCAAGAGAAAAAAGCAATATGATATTGCTTGAATTTAGAGGGGATGTTACTGTTGCGTATGTTCGTTTTTAATTAACGAATATCGCTGCAGCTTAAATAGAAAATTGAAAAAAATGCCTAAAAAAATTACATAGTGTAAATCTTGACTTACACAAAAAAAAAAAAAAAAAAAACAAAAATAAAAAATTAATCAAGGAGTATATACGTTTTTTGTTTTATATATAATTACCATAAAATTAAAGGTTGGTGTAGAAAGTTTGACTAAAATCAATTAAAAAACTGTTAAAACAAAATAATAATAAAATAACCTTAAAACTTAATTAGACTGACAAAAGATGGATTAAACTAATTTGTCTGCCTAAATATAAATTTAAACAAAATTGAATTTGTCAAAATGTGTAACTACTGCTTATTTTACAACTCTTTGCCCAAAAAGCAATTGATATTGAAAATATATAAACTAGTAACAACATAAAATATTGTGCAAAAATTTATATACTTTATCTACAAGGTTTAAAAACTCGTTAAAATTATAGAGGAAAATATAAATAAGAAAGAAATATCTATAATATAAAAGTTATTGGGAAGACTTTCCAATGGGCGTAAGTAATAATAGCAGACCAAATGAAAGTTTAAAGAAATTAGTCGAATGTCTATTAATAAAGACTATGAAAAACAAAAACAAAAAAAAAAATATATATATATATGTATATAAGCACACTGAAGAAGTTAATAACTTTACAGTTGTTACAATAGCGATCATTATTGCAATAACAACAATATATTTTAGTCAACATTCCACATGTATGAATATTCAAAATTTTATACTGTTGTTAGAAAGTTAGAATTTCTTAATTACAAAGAAGGAAACACACTTATAAATATATTTTTAATCCGTTTAATTACATATTTACTGTATATGTAGTAGAATAGAATACATCAGATTAACACACTGAATTATTTTTGACATAATTTAAAAGGGGTATTTTGAACAAATTAATTTTAGTTTTTTAATATTTACCGGTGCTTCTCCTTCGAGTCTTTTTCTCTCCAGTTCCTTTTGTCTTTCATTTTCAGCGATACGATTTTCAATTTGCTGCAAAGATTCGCGGGTAAAGGGACGGAACAAACTGCGTTCTTCCTCAGATATCGAGTCAAAATCTTCTGTCATTGTCTATGCGGCCAGCGATGGGAGCCTTAGTTATCCAAGGCCTTTTTGTTTTAAGTTTTCGTATACAGCGAAGACACAATTATATAAAATTATTATGCACACAAAATATAATTCATTTATACATACTCGTACGGAAAAGAACAAAATAAAAACCATAAACTACTGCTAAGTACTACGGACACTTACATTAGGCACATGTATCTCGCCTTCTACATCAAAGTCACAACTATATCTGTGGTGTCATCTTTAAACAAGAGACCGCGGCAGACGTATTCTGAAAAAAAAAAAAACAATAAAGACAAAATGTAAAAACACATTAATACTTTAAATAATGGAAAAGCTTTTTTTTTGTTAAAAGTAACTAACATATATTTTAATAATGGAGAGTATATTAACAATGTTTTTACCAAAATATTTTTATATGTAACGCACTTCCTTTTCTTTATTCAATAAACTAAAATTTGGTTTGTTTTTCCCCAGATGATTAATGGAAAAATCACACTTTTAAAATGTTTTATATACAAAAAGCAAAATGTTTTGATTGAGAAGTTTTTAGTTTCATGTTTTTGTAATTTTAAGTCAATTTTATTTAAATACTCTTATAATAAAGTCTTATAAGGTAATTATGTTCAATCACAGTTGGGTTTACTGCATTGGATTTCATTTTCCACTATTTTTAGTGGCAGTGGAAAAAATAGTGCATTAAATAAAACGATTTTAGTGGTTATGGAAATTTAATGCGCTAAATAAAACGATTTTAGTGGTAGTGGAGTAGAAATCCTTTGGCACTATAGTGGAATACAAATTCAGTTCACTGCTTTAGGTCCACTAGTGTTTTCATAAGGGAACTATCATATACTTTTATACATATTAGTAATCAATATTATTTCCTTAATTTGAAGAGTCCGCCTGAATAAAGAAAACAATTTTTATTGTTGTTTTAATCATAATTTGTGTATTTTCCAATGTAATAAATTATACAATCACTATAGAAAAAATACATAGGTAACCAACGCGAATCAATACTATGTGGTGGCGAATTCATTAATTTTCGCCGAAACGCTAAATGTCAAACTCCATATAAAAAATATTATACATACTTTTTATATATGGAATTTATTACGCGCACATCTCATACAACTTTTATTGAAAAAGTGGTATAGCTCCCTTGATTTTTAACGCATTAACTCAATTTTCACAAAAAATAAATATTATAATTGATGAACGGGCTCCTAGAAATATACATATACCTGATCCGCTTACTTTTAAGCCCATCTCCTATAGAAAAGCAACTGGAAAAAGCATGAATAAGTAACTTAAGCATATTCCTTTAATAATTTTTGAGCTTTGAGCGAGATCTATTTATAAGTGGGTCTGAAGATAATAAAGGATTGTGCATTATGTGTTCATCAGTGGGAACAAGTTCAATTTTCGCGAATGATATAATCAATAGGCTCTATAGTCCTTATTCCTCAGTTCCTGCGCTTCCTCGGACAGCATACCTGATACAAATAATCAATTAGATAGAGACATACCTATTAGCAATATAGATTCTAATATAATTTTGCTACCACGCACCAGAATCTTTTGCACACTTACAGGCATTTAGTACTAGTAATAGATATCAGCAAACAACTTGGCAGTATCCATGCAATATACATATATATAATTTGTTGGTATCCATCGCTGCATTACAACTTATTGCGACCAAAATAATTTTAAATCTATGTAATCTTTTATACCAATAACGTATTGCATGCAATAACAAAATAAATGAACGATAACACAACACCTAACAGTCTATCGTAAATAATCGTTCTTGATCCTTAATTGTTGTTATCAAACAGTATCAGTAAAGGCCAGGATTGACTATAATACTCAGTCGTACGATCTGTCAAAAGTTGCATGTGTGCTCAAAAAGTATGATAGTGTGGAATAAAAGTGTATTTGTGTGACAGACTTTTTGACAGGTCTGTACGATTTTATGATCTTTTGAAATAATTCACAAAATGATTTTTCTGTGCGATCAGAGTTGATTTTTTTTTTTTTGAAGATGAGGAGAAAGCAACAACAAAATATTAAAAGCATCTGTTTTTTGCATCTTTTTTTGTATAATAGTGTGGCATGTACTACACCATTTTGAAACGATTTTTAAAGTAGAAATTCTGTCAGATTTTTGTGTGATTAAATCGTGCGATTGTGTATGATAGTGAATCAACTGAAGCTTATGCTTTTTTCAACCAATAAAATATATAACAACATACTAGTTGTGTATGTAATAATATTAAACAGTAAAAAATTATGGCAACAACAACATCCATGATAGAAAATCTATTTTTTGTTACTTTATCACTTTACAGTTTGTACTGCTTTTTTTGGGAAAGGAGCAAATAGGAGTAGCTAAATTTGACATTTTTCGTCACTAAAGTTGATGAACATTAAAATGTTAATGTTGTTTATATATTGTTCTACAAAAATTTTTATTTTTTTTTCAACTATACCAGGAGCTTTTATTGGGTTTATTACAGCAATTAACTTTTGTACATCACGCAATCTAAACTTTATGGGTCGAGGGGGTAAAGCAACTACGCTTGGCAAATCAACATAATCAAAACATGTGTGGGGTGAATACATCTTTCAAGTAATCGGCAAACAAATAACCCTTTTCAGCATCCCTTCTTACCGAATCTCCCCTGATATTACGTAGAGTTGTTGCATGCTGAGCTGCTTGTTTTATATTTTTACTTAAAGTTCCAAGGCTATACTTCACGTCCTGCTGCTGAGATATTTTTTAAAATCCAACCAGTTGATGCGACTGATCATATTTGTATCAGAAAAAGACGAATGTATTCTAAGCGGGCTGCTAATAGTTTCGATGGTAGGAGAATGATCCGAAGATATATCTTTTGTGATTGATTCTTTTGAAATATTTTTTGTGAGAGCAAGATCTATTACATCCGAAATTTTTTGTCCGTCAGTAGACCAAATCATTACTGCTAATAGCGTTGTACAATGCTCGGCCCCTAGGTGTAATTAAGCGCGAATCCCTGTAGGTGTGTTTCGCATTATAATCGCCCGCTGTTAGAAAACTGTTTATACTATTCCTTGGTTATTGAAAACCTGGGAGGAGAGTATCCTGATGAAATTACTATGTTACTAAAAAGAGTTTCAACACAAATAGCTGTGGCTTGCAGATAGTCTTCGCGATTGCTGTCTTAAAAATGGTGTTTTAGCATAGACTTTATTAAAATCGCTGAGCTGCTGCATGCTTTTCCTCTCGGATCCTTTGTATCATAAAATGTGAATCCGTTAATTTAAAAAATGTTTCTTGAAGTCAAATGTATTTCAGAGAGGAGCATGACGTCAATGTTATTTTCCATAAGAAAACGGCGAATGCCGTTTGCATTCCAGAAACATATTTTCAACGAATTAATTTTTTATTAACTATTACTTAAAGCAAAGCAGCCTGCATTTGCTGCATTGGTTGCATCATGCCAGTCATACTTGTTGTGAAATTGTTTATTGTTTGCACAAGGTTTTCAATAGTAGCTCCAAGACGAGTAAAACTAAAGCTGGAGTTAGCATCTGAAGTGGTGTTTGGTGGGGAAACATTTTGTGCTGAAACAGTGTTGATTTTAACTGCGTCGGCATACGATACCTGAGTGCGCTGACTTTGGGCTGATGTAACTTTAGATGCTGAGGTTGCACCTTGTCTTACGAAATAATAAACGTAGCTTGCAGTGTGATTACTGCCACAATTACATTTTTTAAGGTTTGCTTCCCCTTTAGGCTTACTGCAACTGACGGTAATTCGCATAACATAACATAACGTAATGTCATAAACGCTTTATCGCCAATAGCCGAAATTAATTTTTTGATAAGGGCGTTTGAATTTTTTCCCTCAAATAGATCGGTGGAAGTTTAGAAGAATTGTTCGTGCAGACAGGTATCTCATTGTTTTCTTGTAGCAAAGAAAATCGATTTTGAGAATTTACAGAGACAGCGTCACTATTTATCGACAACTTGCGAACTGATGCGACCTATGATGATTTGGGACTTCTCTCGCGCCTGGTAACCGTTAGGTACCTGTCCATTCCTACTTGGGCCTTGGTTTTTTCGATGCTAGTAACAGTTGTACCAACTTTGCTAAGTGAAGAGTTGGAACCCGACGCAGATAAAAATGCTAATTTGGGTGGAACTGGAACAAATTTTTATATTGCGTTTTTTCATATTTTATAATGCAAGTCTCATCTATGACAATCGTCTTTACGAAAATTTACAACAAAGTCAAATGATAAGCTTACTGTGAGTGTAACAAAAGATTGAAAATACAGTAAATTTGCATGTCATCGTAAACAAGCGAACATATATGAACTTCGAGCGTGTCTGTCGAAAGAAGTAAAAATATATCAGCCTAATAATACGGAATCACAATATTCATATATCGAACAACAAAATACCTAACATGAAAAAATGAATTTCGGGCACTCTTCAACTTATGGGCGATTTCGTCTGCCTATCATTTCTAATTTACTTAAAATTCAAATTTAGAAAATTTGGTTTTTAAACATTTATTGTAGAGTTCTGTAAACACTAAATGGCTTATTTTTACCAAGAAAGTACTCTTTATTTAAACCAAAGTTTTAAGGGATATACAGTATATCGATAGACTATGCTTATTATATAGAAAGTTACTAGTGAAAAAATTCAGCGCTCTATGTGTTATAATTTTCTTAACACATGGTGATAATTTTTTACCTAGTATAGGGGGTAGCACAGCCACTGTTCCAATCCAACTTGTTTTTTCTACATTATGAATATTAATAAAAGAATCATATGAACAAAACTTTAAGGCGCTTCCTATCGCAATCACAAATTAACACAATAACAAATATTTATTTTATATGGGAAGTACCCTATGTTATCAACCGCATATCTAATAACAAACTATAAAAATTCCAGTAAGGTCGGTCCACTGGCGTAGGCAGTTACAGCTTTTCCACAAACATACACATTTTGCGCTTCATTAACTTTTATCTGGTGGAATTTTAGCTTATTTTAACAAAAAGATCTTTTTTATTAAGGAAGAAATAATACACGTATCATTTTTTAAATATGAGTAATCTGTAGATATAATAAAACAGTAACAGAGTGATTTCTGTACACGAAAAATTTTGTAAAAATTTTGATGTTGGTGTAGATAGTAATCGATATGGAATACAAAACACCCATTTTTGAAATTTTTGTCTGTCTGTGTTCGCATCGCGTAAAAACTGATGAGAAGAACATTGGTTCAAATATAGAATACTTTTTCTTTCATAAAAATATGTTGTTTCGAGAAGAAACTACATGCAAATGTGAAAGCACCCAATTTTACCAGCATAATGGTATTAGAACAGTTGTCAGTACATTTTATTTTTGTAGATAAATAATTTTTAATACTGCTTACATAACTCTATAACTAATGTTTGAAAACACATTTTTCTTTGTCAAAGACGAAATTAATAGGTTTAGCAAAAGACATGTAGATAGGTTCAGCAATTATAGTAGCGTCTTGGCTATTGCCTTATTAGATGACAGTGAGGAAATTGTAAGGTTACAAAGGTTCTAGATATGCCTTTCAAAAAAAAAAAAAAAAAAAAAACGATATGATAACTGTAAATATTATTTATAAATATAAATATAAAATATACAAATATTATTAAACACAAAAATGTTTGGATATCTATATCAGAGCTGTAAACAAATGATTCATTTTTGGTTTTTAACTCACCGTGAATTAAAATGTTTGAATGCATTCATCTGTTCTAAAAAATGAATTGAATTAAAATTTGAATGCATTCACAATGAATTTGAATTCTTGAATGCCATTCACTTGGCCACACAAAGTAAATGAATTTGAATTTGAATGAATTTATTATGAACAAAATTTGTGTGAAGGCATTCACTTCATCAGCCAAAAAATGAATTAGAATCTGAATGGATGTATTATGAATATAAACGTCGTGAATGCATTCACTCGCCATCGAATTAAATGAATTAGAATTTAAATGCATTATTGGTAGGAAAAATATATTAAAGGAATTCATTTTTTTTACAATAATTCTTTTAAGTTGAAAATTATACAGTGTGTGTTTTACTACGTCGGCCATGACATAAGCTGCAGAAAAGTTAACGGGTGTAATATCGGGCATGATAAACGCTGTAGAAAAGTTAAAGGGTAATACAAAATTTACGTGATTTTTACGATTAAAGTGTTATCTTTTGAACTACAAAAGATAAAACTTGAAATTTACGCAGTGTATGTTACTACATCGGCCATGGCAAACGCTATAGAAAAGTTAAATGGTGTTACAAAATTGACGTGATTTTTACGATTAGAGTGTTATCTTTTGAACTATAAAAGATAAAAACTTGAAATTTACGCAGTGTATGTTACTACATCGGCCATGACAAACGCTATAAAAAAGTTAAAGGGTGTTACATAATTGACGTGACTTTGACGATTATAGTGTTATCTTTTGAACTATAAAAGATAAAAACTTGAAATTTACGCAGTGTGTATTTTTACATCGGCCATGATAAACGCTATAGAAAAGTTAAAGAGTGTTACATAATTGACGTGACTTTGACGATTATAGTGTTATATTTTGAACTAAAAAAGATAAAAACTTGAATTTTACGCGGTGTGTGTTTTTACATCGGCCATGATAAACGCTATAGAAAAGTTAAAGGGTGTTACATAATTGACGTGACTTTGACGATTATAGTGTTATCTTTTGAACTGTAAAAGATAAAAACTTGAAATTTACGCAGTGTATGTTACTACATCGGCCATGACAAACGCTATAAAAAAGTTAAAGGGTGTTACATAATTGACGTAACTTTGACGATTATAGTGTTATCTTTTGAACTATACAAGATAAAAGCTTGAAATTTACGCAGTGTGTGTTTTTACATCGGCCATGATAAACGCTATAGAAAAGTTAAGGGGTGTTACATAATTGACGTGACTTTGACGATTATAGTGTTATCTTTTGAACTAAGAAAGATAAAAACTTGAAGTTTACGCAGTGTGTGTTTTTACATCGGCCATGATAAACGCTATAGAAAAGTAAAAGGGTGTAACATAATTGACGTGACTTTGACGATTATAGTGTTATCTTTTGAACTGTAAAAGATAAAAACTTGAAATTTACGCAGTGTGTGTAACTACATCGGCCACGATAAACGCAATAGAAAAGTTAAAGGGTGTTGCAAAATGGATAAAACGCATTGTGTTACTACTTATGTTATTAACTATTTACCAAAAAAACCAAAAATATTTCATACCTTCGCAAATCGTTTACATTTTTTAAGAAATAAACTTTGTTACAGTTTCCATGACAAATGTAAATGTGAGTGAAATAGAGAATTTACAATAAAATCTGTCTAGTATTTAAGGTCGGTATGATAATTCTAATTTGCTTGCCAGTGTAAAGAATTTAGTTCTAAAATTTCATTTGAATTTCTATTATATGATAGTTAAAACAATCCAATTAAACAAGATTATTTAAATTTTTGTTACCTGCCATTTTTACAACGTAGCACGTGGCCAACAAACAGGCCATTCAATGACCCATTTTTTGTTGCTAGCACTAAATTAAAGGGTAGGTACTTTCTTTATTGCACTTATAATGAGATTTTTCGTGGGAACTGTTACAAAATGTATTTCTTAAAAAATGTAAACGGTTTGCGAAGGTATGAATTATTTTTGGTTTTTTTGGTAAATAATTAATAACACGTATTTTTCTACAACGTTTATCATAACCGTCGTAGTAACACACTGCGTTTTATCAATTTTGCAACACCCTTTAACTTATCTATAGCGTTTGTCATGGCCGATGTAGTAACATACACTGCGTAAATTTCAAGTTTTTATCTTTTATAGTTCAAAAGATAACACTCTAATCGTAAAATTCACGTCAATTCTGTAACACCATTTAATTTTTCTATAGCGTTTGTAATGGCCGATGTAGTAACATACACTGCGTAAATTTCAAGTTTTTATCTTTTGTAGTTCAAAAGATAACACTCTAATTGTAAAAATCACGTCAATTTTGTATTACCCTTTAACTTTTCTACAGCGTTTATCATGCCCGATATTATACCCGTTAACTTTTCTGCAGCTTATGTCATGGCCGACGTAGTAAAACACTTATTGTATAATTTTCAACTTAAAAGCATTATTGTAAAAAAATGAATTCCTTTAATATATTTTTCCTACCAATAATGCATTTAAATTCTAATTCATTTAATTCGATGGCGAGTAAATGCATTCACGACGTTTATATTCATAATAACTCCATTCAGATTCTAATTCATTTTTTAGCTGATGAAGTGAATGCATTCTTAAAGAGTAATTTCATGATGAAATTCAAATTCTTATTCATTCATTTGGTGTGGGTAAGTGAATGGCGATCAAGAATTCATTGTGAATGCATTCAAATTTTAATTCAATTCTTTTTTGTGTGGAATGAATGCATTCAAAAAATCACAATTCAATGCGGGAATGATTCGCAGGAATGATTCAAAAAAGAATCATTCGTTTACAGCTCTGATCTATATATGTATATACTTCTTTTTATTTGTATGTTTTGATCTCACTGAAGATTAACCCAAATGTAATGTTAAAATATATGATGAAATTTGCTTAATATTTTAAATACTTATATATCGATTGCAAATAAATACATGAAAAAAACACATTTTTCTAAATTTTAATTTTAAGAAAATTAATATAGTTTTTATTTGACCTTTTAATCAATTATATTTATTAAATTTTTTAAACACTCGAGCGCATATTCAGAAATCATAACCAAAGATGAAACTTACTATACAGAAACTAAAAAATAGTTAATATATAGTTATAGCTCTTATTCACAGTTCATAACTAGCTAAAGAACTGCTTCCAGCTAATAAAAGAAATGCAACCATGTGCATTGGCACATAGAAAAAATAACATGTCGATAATAAGTAATTAAGAAGCTTAATAAAATAAAATTTGTTCTTTTAAAACGTTATATAAATGGTGAAAGATTTTTTATTTAGTTATAAAAAAAGTAAGTTGATAAAATTTTGCGTTCAAATCTAGCTTAGGGACGTAACGTCTAGAAATAAAAAACAAATTACACGATAACAGAGAATTAAAATAAAAAAAAAATTAAGTGAAAAAATGGCACTCGCCCATATTTTCCGAGTTGTGAATTGTGTCGTACCAATTTGCGTCGCTTCGATTTGCATCGCTTTTTAAAAAGTGGAAAAATTCGACTTGTGTCGTTGCAATTTCAAGTTGCGTCGTTTTTACCCCGATTTGCATCCTTTTGATTTCGATTTGCGACGTTTTTTATTCCGATTCGCGTTGTTTTGATTTCGATTTGTGTCGCTAAAAACGGTTACATTTTTTACTGCAGCATTGTGCATTACTATTTATGGATTTGTGGTGCCTAATTTATCTTCTATTTTGTCTTATAGAATTTTTACCACTTCTAGCAACACTGATTGTCACCTGTGCGTTATTTCTTTATAATAATTAAAAAACATTTTTTAAAGTAAATGAAATAAGTAACAATGTATTCATACTTGTTTACTTCTTCCCCCTTTGTTTTGAGTATTTTTTCCAAAATAAATTAAAATTCAGTGCATTAATACAGAAAAAGGTGATTCGATTTCCGTCGTTTCGATTTGCGGCGCATTTCTCCGATCCTCATTAACGACGCAAATCGGTGCTCTAGTGTATATACTATACAAATCTCATTGGACAATTCCTGATTCTTTATTTTATCTTTAGTTTTGCTCAAAAACCTCTTTAATGCGTAGTGTGTTTTTTATGCCATTCTTTATTTATTACAATCAAAAATTTTTGATTTCTCTTACCGTTCTGATATTTCAGGTATTGGTTCAATCATTTTCCTTGTATTAACATTATTCCTATTTATATATTGTCTTATTAATCTATTTGCAAGTTAAATAGGATAATTGTTACAATTCAATAAATTTCTAACATTCTCCTTATTCTCTTTATGGAACTCAATATCACTTATCGTTAGTATCCTTTCTAATAAATTTTTAACTGCATTTATTATAATTTGTTTACTCTGTCTAGAATAGTAGTTTTTGATATCAATCTATTAATAAATTATTTTCACTGCTAATAAGTAAAGTATTTAAATATAGAAGTTTTGAATAATTTGCTATTTCTATTGTAAACCTAATACGCGTATTAAAATAAAAATAACAAAAAAAAAAAAAAACGATAAAGTGTCTTTAAAGTCACGTGCTAATGCTAACAGAAGAATAATTCATAAACCTGTTTCGTTTTAAGGAACAAACAAACACTTATTAACCAATACATTCATGTTCTACATGATTGCATCATATATTTTATACCCTATTACTTGGTCAATGCTCGTAAATTTTGCATATCATTAAACAATAAATTTAGCGAAGAAAGCGAAGACAGAAAGTATACTGATAAATTTTCAATGCTTTGTATTAGGTAAGTTAATAACTAGTTCAACTCTGCGTTTCGTTCATGCGCACTAAGCATAATATTTTCCGAAATGACATGTGATAAAAGTAAAAAAAAACTTAACGAAACATGAGTCAGAGGAAAATTTAAATTCAAAAAAGTGGAACGGAAAAGTCGAACTTTTAACAATAATGATGTTAAACAAATTTTGAGAGAGAAAATGGGAACAGTTAATGAGAAACATATATAGTAACTCACCTTAACAGAGCTGTTATTCAAACGTGGCAAACATTATAAATTCACATGTACATTAAATGAATTCCATTCTGTGTAGTGGGGAACGTAGTATTTATGTATGTAAATTAAAACGCAAAAGTTTTCAACTTAGAATGTGCAGTTATATATATAATTTTATTAAATTTTTTCTTATACTTACTATAAATCGATGCCAATCAATCCTTTTTAAATGTACGTGGTTTAAATGAAATATTTTTTTATATTAACGAAGTTAATATTTTATTATTTATATTTGTTTTTTTTTTTTTGTTCTTAATATTTGAAACTTGGTGTTATTTATTAAGGATCTTCTATTTTTTCACAGATTTTTTTTTATTTATTTAAAGCTACATTAGTGTTTCTGTATTTTTTATTGTTTTATTATTTATTTTTGTTTTAGTATTTTTTGTGCTATATTTATCAAAAAATATTTAAATATTAGAACATATTTATATTATTTTTAATATTACTTTCACTTTTATTATATTATTAAAAAATATTATAATATTATAAAATAAAAAGCTTTTAAAATGCTTACATAAAATTTGTTTCATTAGTTTTCTGCTATTAAACTCTAAAAAAATTTTTATATTAGATTTGACTATATCGTTATTCATTCATATCTCATTTTTATAAATTTATTAATTATTTGAATGTATTCAAACTGCAGCACTTATTATATAATTTTATTTATATATTATATGATTTTATTTATTTTTTAAGAAGTTTCATTTACGTTTGTTGTTAAAAAAATTATCTAAGTTTAGTTAGCTAGAATGTAATAATTTAAATGTGTTAAAAATTGTGTGGACTATAAAAAACGAAAACGAAATAAAGTAAAATTTTTTTTTTCACGCAGATACTTCTGTACATTAATGCACACATCTACACATATACGTATATACACACATGCAAACAAAATTTCATATGTATATGCATTTAAAATAGAACACTTAAATATGGATTTTTAACACAAAAACGACACTCCTTACATCTCTATTCTATTAATCCGAAAAAAGAAAAGGACAAGAAATTTTTTTATACTTTTCTTGAACATTGAATGATATAATAGTCAGTTATATTTATTTTTCTAAGACTTTTCGTAGATTTACTAAGTAATTATCTACTTTATTAATAATTTTTAAGTATATTTATATATATTATATTTTTTACACTTTAATTTTGAATAAGTTAATTTTTTATCAAACTTTTAAGTTTCCTACTAGCATTTTTCTTCATTCAACCGTTTGTATAAAATATCAAAACACAACTAAACAGCAAATTTTCATGTTATAGCCTACTTGTCCGAAAAGAAAGGACATCAAAAACTTTTCATTTATTGCTTTAACAGTATTTGTTATAACATTCAATTCGCCGCAGAGTATTATTATTCTCTTTGTTTATGTATCACCCTTAATGTTTTCTAGTTTAATAATATCAATAAAAACCACACACATATGTATGTATACCACAGAATATAACGACTTAATATGTAATATACTTGGGGCGACCTTTTTTGACATAGAAAAATTAAAAAGGAAGAAATAATTAGGCAGAACCTTAAAACTAAATGTTTACTTATAACATTAATTATTATAAATAATTCTTATTCAAATTAGTTGTATGTCATACTTGAAATTTATCTGCAGTTGGTTGGTATGAAGGCTTAAAACTGGCATTTATTAACTAAAGAAAAGCTCGTATCGTATATCAGTGCAGGCAGGTATTGAATAATTAATTTGTTAACAGTCCCTGCCCTTGCTACGAAGAAAGCAATATGTATGTTATTACGATAAATTAACAAGAGATTTCCCTATGGGCGCAAAGATATATCTGATATGAAAACATTATACAAAACTGGTCCCAGCATCCCTGTGGCACTTCTGCAAAAATCAAGCCCTCATGATAGAGGACATCTCAAATACATACCCTTAAATAGCGACCCCTTAGAAATCTATCGATCGTATGGCACTTTCCCGTACCAAATCCCATACTCGTCAGCTTGTAAACAAGCCCGTCATGCCGAACAGTGTCAAGGGCTGCTATTCAGACCTCGGCAATATTGTCCGTATATGAAACTAGTGCGTGTATCGTCTAAGTGTCTTAAGCCCATCAATACAGAAAATTTTTTTCTACCTTAAATAATATACACGCGCACGTAAAATAATAAATATTTTACATTATTTAAACTGTTAAACCTGGGAAATAAAATAATGTACGAACATGCAAATTTACATCCTATTTTAACCATACCACTTTTAAACAAAACTTTTGGAATCATTTTATTTGAATTTTATCAATACTTTAAAATTCTATTGCCTTACAGTAGTAGTAAGCTTAAAATTTTTTACTTTTTGGTTAATTTTTTTTTCAGAAATTATTTTTTTAATTGGAGTTTCATCATAATACATATTTTAAATTCTTTTATTTTTTTATTTAAATAAAAACAATGTCCTTTGGTATATTTATGTTAATCAACTATTTAATAAGCATTTTATTTTATTTCTATTATAAAAAGCTATTAATAAAACTCATCTTATTTTGCTGTTTATACATATGTATTTAAATTACATTCATTGTGGAACTGAAAACGATGCACGCGATTTATTTTATGGCAACTATTAGAAATTTAATAAAAATCTATGCATGTTTTATATACAAAATATATAAAACAAAAACTGTAATTGGGATGGCATGGATAACGTCACATTTTTACCATTTCTTTCTTACACACATACTATGAAAATCAACACTGTAAAAAAACTTAACTTTATATTATGTGCAACATACACACGCATAGAGAACAATGTTATTCGTGTAAGACGACTATTTCGATGACAACAGTATGGGAGTACAAATACACTCTCACGTTAAAAAACAAACCACTGACTAATACGTTTAGCTTGCTGAAAATAATTTTTTCCACTACACTTGCAAACTAAAAAAGTATTGTTGTTGGGTGGTTGGGTGGTTGGGTGTTTATATCCTTCTCTTTCTTAGTTTTTCACAATGAATATATAGGCCATGAAAATGAAAAAAATATAATAAAATTTTTTTTCATTCTCTAGGGACTTGGTACATTTTCTAGTTTACTATATTTTATATTCTACCAACATCACATTAGTTATAATTTTACAATAATTCAGAGTATTTTTTATGTAGAAAATCTTCTATTACTGCGACCACTCTGAACACATATGTTATATATGTATATTTTTTTTTTGCTTATATTGATTTTTTCGTTGTACAATTTTTTAATTAATATACTAAAAATATGTTCAATAAGATCACTAATAAAAATTGGCATTTCATAAAATCCTTTATTAGTTCCGAAAGGAATTTCATCGATTGCAGTAGAGACAGAAAAAGTTTTTATGAATGTATATGTTTTTTCTTAGAAAAAAATATTTTTTATGAAAAATCTTGAACCATTAGTTTTACCCGAAATCCGTTCGCCTCCGTGGTTTACTTAAACTAACGTGCCCAATCCAATTTCACCGTACACAAAGCTTAAGTTTCGTTGAGTTTGTAACTTGAATGTCACATTTAACGAATAACATTTGCGCTCTTCGTTACTCTTTATGACTCATTGGACCTTATTATTGCAAAAAAGAACAAATTCTATCGGTCAACAGGACACATTTACAATAAAGCTTCGAATTGTGTATTCTATTACAGTGGTAAATGGTGTAGCTAAGACAGAATGTGTTATTTAATATTTTTTCTTGATTGCTCAAATGGTGTTCGCTCGTTACCTTTAATTTTATTATCAGCATAAAATTGTATTACGGAATAAAAATATTTTTTCGTTAAGGTTACGTAATTTCTCGTTTAGCTTTTTAATGATAAGAGCTTGCATTAGGTCTTAAAAAACAGATAAAACATTAATAGTTAATTTTATCTGTTTATTCTTTCAAAAGTAGCATATTGGGGTCCCAAAGTAGGGACCCCAATATGCTTTAAACGTTGATTCCAACGTATAATTTTGTGCTTACGATTACAAACTAAAAAAAATACATGCAATTAATAAAACTAAATTTGTTTTCTTAGTCTTTTCTCCGAACTAATTGTATTAATTTTTGCAGGCACAAATTTTTAATACGCATTGCAAATATTTGTAAGTAAAAATTACGTAAGTCTTAATTTAGCTTTTAATGATGAAAGCTAACAGTGTAACAGGAACAATAATTTTTTTTGGAAATTTTGAAGTGTCAGCTATTCAGAATATCCATGTAGAAGACCTAAGCAAATTGCTTTTATTTAAGCTTGTAATTTTTGCTATTCATCAGGTTACTATAAAAGTAAATTTGGTGAAGCATCATATAAAAGGTACAAGTTATATATGGTAGTTATAAATTGCAACTTTTTAAAGCTTTTATTAAGTCTATAAAATTCTCTGAATAATTAGCAAAATGACTTACCCTTCTAGAAGTCAATTTGTTTAAAATGTAATTTTGGTAATCACTGTGTCCTCTTTAAAAATATTTAAAATAAAAAATAATAGTTTCCATAGTTGCTGCTGAACTTGCAAACTGTTTAAGTTTTTAGATTCACTTGTTCATTTATAGTTTAAGTATTTTAATTTTAAGTTATTACTTTGTAAGCTATTTTAAGTATTATTATTTCTTTTTATTAAATTTTTAGGAATTTCCCCTTTTTAATCCTTTGTTTGGAGAAATTAAATGTTAATTTCTTGCATTGTATATAAAGGATGAACTTTGCATTGTTAAGAGTCTTTGAAAAATATTTGTGTGTGCAAAAAATATTTTTATGACCAATAATTTTTACAGCTTCACCTTTTGTATTTGTTTTTTTTTTTTTGGGATATTTAGAATTTTTAATGAAAATAACATTTAGAAGCGTCCTCTGATGACAGGTAGGGATAAATATTTATATAATCTATTAAACATAAATTTGATTTATAAATTTTTGAAATTATATACAGCCAAAGTCTTATTTTTTAATACTAAAAAATTGTAGTGAGAGAAATATGATGTTAACTCTTTGCTGGGCTTTAATTAAATTTCAAATGAATTAAAGCAATCAAATCGAAACTGATGTATAACTTTAGTGAATACATGTCCGCATTTCATAAGTGTTTTATAACGCAATAGTTTATTGAATTCATATAAGAATTTTTTACCGCTGCTTGTTTTGGTTTTTTAACCGATAATATCATACAACCCAATTTTATTGATTAAGATCTAATAATAACATACAATCTAGGCAGTTTTCAGTATTTTTCATTTTTCTGTTCTTTCATAGCAGTAAGCGTGTTTGAAAAAATTTCAGGTAAAGATTTTGGTAAGCAGCATAAACAGTCATTTTTATAACCAAACTAACTACTCCAAAACGTTTTTATTATATTGAGACCTTGATACGCCTTCACTTATGTGTATAAAATATATTTAAAAATTATCATTCAAAAAAAGATATTATAATATCTTTTAGATCTTTAGAAAAATAACATTAATTTTTTTAAGTTTTTTTTCCAACCAGGATTTGAGCCGTGGATATTTTAAATTAATTAAAATTTACTTCTTGGCTAAGGTTCCTGTATTAATTTAATTTCTTAAAATCTTTAGAAAAAAAAAAATTATTTACAAATGTATGCAGACTTTTTCCAAAGAAATCAAGAAAAATTAGACACTAGCAAAATAAAATGCAGCATTTTGTTGATCTTCGTATCTATCTACATTGGGTTGTGCACATTGTAAACATCATCTAGTTAACCAGCTAATTTTGTAAATAAGATTACAAGGTATAAATTAACCTATGCCAAAAACTAAATTTTAATTCATAAAAAAAATTATAAAATATATTCGCAATAAATAAGTCCATATATGAAAAATTAAGAAAATATATTTAATAAGTTTACGAAAACAATGGGATTAATTTTTTCCATTTTATTGAACCAGAGCCCCGAATTGCAACGTCCCGATTTGTGTCGTTTCGCTTGCGTCGCTTTTTATAAAGCGGAAAAATTCGATTTATGTCATTGCAATTTCAAGTTTAGTCGTTTTTACTCCGATTTGCATCCTTATGATTTTGTTGTGCGTCGCTAAAAAGGAGTAAATTTTTTACTGCAGCATTGTAGATTACCATTTTTTGCATTTTAGTGCCTGATTTAACATCTTTTCTGTCTAATCGAATTTTTACAACCTTAGCAACACTGATCTTACCCTGTGCGTAAAAAGTTTTTAAATTGCGTGAAATAAGCGGAATTCCCTATGTTTTTTTAATGTGTTGTTTGAACAAAAATTTTTTTTGCTGTGTTTTGAATATTTTCCCCAATAAATTAAATTTTAGTGCATTTATAAAGAAAAAGGTGATTCGATTTGCGTCCTTTTTATTTGCGTCGCGTTTCTCGGGTCCCCATTAACGATGCAAATCGAGGCTCTAATGTACATCGTAATTACTTGAAGAAATTTTTCCATTTAATAACATGATACAAAAATAGAAGGAATTATGAAAATTTGTGCTACTATATAATTTTCTAAGATCCCGATTTTTTTCCTGTTTTTTTTTTCGTTTTATGTGAAGTTTTAAAAGTAAAAAAATGCATAATATAAGAGTCACAAACATTTACGTTTTATTACCGGTTTAAAGAACAACAAGATACAAAGAAACTTTGGAAGCAAATAAATCTCTGAAATTAAATATAATATGATGCTCTTGAAAACTTTTCGGGATATATTATTTCTGAAATAGGATTGAAGGAATATTGTTTTAAGCCTGTTAGGAAAAATATCAAAGCTATACAAAGATATGTGAACGTTCTACCTGAAGGTGGCCTTAATAAGCCAAATAAGGAATTTTTGGAAGAAACAGATAAAACCTAAATTTAACTTTTCTAAAATTTAATAGAAGTGATTCACATATGTATATACTAAATCCAACTATAAGCAAAATTTGGTGTACAATTCAAATTCAACATAAGACAGTAAAATAAAAAATAAAAATAAAATATATATATATTTTTTGGAAAAATTTTCGCTTTTTAAACAGAAAAAAGAGTAATTCAAAGCAAAAACTTGCCTCGAGTTACAGTTTGCTTTATATACTTATAATTATTATGATTGTATAAGTGTCTTTTTAGTAAGTTAATATAATAAAAGAATTTTTATTAAAGTCGTCTATATAATTGTCCTTAAAATTCAAGGGAGTTATTTCTTATATTTGTGGTAAAATACATTTGAATTTTATTAATATTGTAATATTGTAATTGTATTAATATTGTAAATATATTATGCAAATTACACATTTTTTGTTAAATATTTCCAAAATGTTTTTGTTCTTAGTTATAACCGTGGCAACGCAAATTTTTTTGTTTACAAAAAATATATGTCAAATAATTCACGCAAACGTCAAACATTTTTGAATTGGAACTATTTTCTATTTTTATATTACAATCAAAGAAAAGTATTTTCTTTTTTAACTAATTATTTTTGGAAAAGGATTCTATAAATCAATTATTTACATCAAGAGAAATAAAAACAGCGAAATTTTCAAATGGTACACAGAAAAATTTAAAGAAAATGAAAGTATTCATTTTAACTATGGCCAGGTAACCATTTTTATTTATGTGGCTTGGTTGGCAGGAGTTACAAAGTTTTTGCGATCATGATTAATATCATAATAAACATGACGTTTTTAGTTTTTTAATGATTATCTAAACTGATATAATAAAAAACTTGCGGAGACTTTAAAAAAATATTGACCTTTTCTGATGGGAGCCGTTCTCAGTTTAAAAATTAACTTATTTTGTCATGACTAATAAACCTCAAAAGAGAAAATAAATGTTCTTCGGTAGAAATTATTTTTTCGCTAGTACACATGAAAAGGAGCCGTTGATGGAATTGGAGGAATTATCAAACGGAAAGTCTGGCATATAAAAAGTATTATTTTTTGTATAATTTGGATAAAAAGTGGAAAAAAGTAAAAATTATACTACACAATTGTACTTTTTCTGTTGCAAAAGTCAGGAAATAAAATCAGCTAAAAATTCATATTCGGAAAGAAAACTATAATTAATGTATTTAATTTTGCACATTTTCTGAAATATCTTTTCTTTCCTTATTCTAAAATTATTCACTTTAATTTATTGTTTCGGGTTTTGCTGAAGAATCATTTTAATTGTTCGCTTTTAAACCTACGAGTACTTAATTTTTTTGTCTCGTACGACAGTCTTAATTTTTTGTAGTTATCTTTTAAACTAAAAATGAGGTATAATTGGACTTTGCAGAATAAATAGACCTAATCAGGGGCTATTTCTTAGACTAAACTATATTTTATTTTGATCTCTTTTGAACTTTAAGTGCGTGCAACTGTCCTGTGCGACAGTATGGAATTGCCGATATATAAAATTAAATAAAAAACAGGGACACTCTTTAATTTTCAAATTCAAATTGTATACTTGTTGTTATAGCGGACATGGCAATACGGGTTCCTTGTACAAATCTGCGTCAAATTACATCAACTATAGGTGCACCCTTCAATTTATAAAACCAAATTTTATACTTGTTGTAGCAGATTTAGCAATACAGTTTCTCTTTAAATGTCAATCATCCACAACGGTTCAACAGTTTGGCCAAACACATTAAATTTTATAAGCTATTATAACGCCCTTTAACAATTAATAATTAGAAATTCTGTCTAATTTTTAATTGTTTGTATAGGTATGTATTGTATAGGTTCATACGATAGGACCGTTAAGGTCAAATTACTTCAACAATGGGACACCTTTTAAGTTCTAGATCAAAATTTTATTCTTGTTATAGCAGATATAGCAGTACAAGTTCCTTGTAAATTTGAGCTGTCTGTGTATTATGATTAAAAATTTGTTCTCATACATCAAATTACATTAACTATTTGGGCACCCTTTAATTACCAAATCTAAATTTTATGCTTATGTTATAGCGAACTTAACAATACATTTTTTTTGTAAATTTGAACTGTTTGTATACAACATTTCAATAGTCAGGCCATATACATATAAAAAATTAAATCAAATACAGGGACAGTTTTTAATTTTAAAGTTCAAATTTTATACTTGTTATAGCGGACATGGCAAATTTCAACCGACTGTCTACAACTGTTCAACAGTGACCATATACATTAAATTATATAAACTATTGGGGCCCCCTTAGATTTATAATTTTGAATATTAATATTTGTTTTTGTTATTGTGAACTTAATAGTAATCGATATTCTGTTCAATTTTTAAGCGTTTGTCTAAAGCTTTTAAAACTTATCAGACTGACATTTAAAATACTACTATAATATTTTCTTATTATATAATTGAAGACCTTAAGTTGAGAAACGTAAAGTAAAAAACGAAGATATACTGTTGCATAACAGATTAAGGCAATTTAACATCTAACATCAATGTGAAAATGGCTATATAAGATTTGGCAGGGCTAAAGATAGCATTCTTATTTTTGTTATTTGATGTTTGTTATAGTTACTATTTCTTGAATTTTCGAGTTGAAACAAATTAAAGAATGAAAACTAGATTAACTAAAAATCTAAATTTCACGTAACTTTGCAAAACATCTTTAACCATACAAAAAATTAAACTACAGTTAAATTAGAAAATGCAAAAGTGCTATATTCGGCTATGCCGAGGTGCAGAGAAATTAAAAATAAGAAAAAAAAAACACAAGTATGTACTATATATTACTTTACCATCGACTCTTAATGGCTAAAGCATTTTAAAAAAAATTCAGTATTTTCTAAAAGATTTCTTCAAAAGCTCTTAAATGATATCAATTGTGATATCTTAAAAAATATGGTGCACAATCGTACTACAATCGAAGAAGAGTTTAAACGACGATTTGTCGCCTTTTGTTATAGTATTCAATTCGTTTAATTGGCGGTATAGCGATCAAATTGCCGAGTCATGGTTCGAAACGCAGCGAAGGGCAATTTTTTTTTATAAATTTTAATTAAGAGGCTTCAGTCCCTATTTTGACAAAATATACCAAAAATATAAAGCATATGCTCTTGACGGAGCTTGACGTTGACACATTGATGCTAGACGATGTTTGTTTATAACTCTTTATATCTTGACCATTATTTAGTAGTACTCATACAATTCAATTCATATTAGTATTATTTATAAGTCGAAAATTATATTTGTTTATTACTCTGCAAAAGGAGTCAAAGTAATAAATTTTCTTCAGGAAGAACAGATTTACTTACTTTTTCTAAATCTAAGAAACACAGAGTAGTTAGTTGCTCGAATTAAGGAACTATCCAAATTTCTAAAAATATTTACCATTGCAGCTATAATTATTGATATCGATGCGGCGAAAGAAAGTTAAAAAATACGGATGATACTTATGAAGATTTTCGTATAAATTTATAAATTGTATAATAATATCGAACAAGTTTATAAGATCGAAGTTATTAAAAGTAATTGTATAGAAAATAACCTAATATATAAAATTAATTATTAGTAACAAGTAAATTACATAATTGGTTTGGCTTTAGGTAAGTTTTTTACTTTAATTTCTAAATATTCATCATATTCTTATTTACAAAATTGTTGGATTAAGTAGATGATATTACAATGCATTGCAATGTACACAACCTAAAGTAGATATATAGATACTGGTGACGGATGTAGTGTAGTGATACAAAAAATATTGTATTACATCCTGCTGGTACTTAATTTGAAAATTAGACAACAACGACATGTAACTTTTCTTTCTTAAAAAATTAAGAGATAGAAACAGGAATTAAAGGCAAACACACAAAAATCAATTTAACTAGTACTTTCATAAAATTGAAAATATACTTTATATATCGGAATATATTTTTGACAGAAAAGGTCAAATCTTATACACCCTTCACTATATATTTGTGTAAAAAAAAGTACTATATATAATTTTACATAAAGATATCATCGACGTTTTTAAAAATTTTAGTTTGACCTACATTAATTTTTTAAAAAAATATTGACGAACGCAAATTTGTTCATTTGAACACATGCAACTTTTTTGTCAGACAAGAAAACGCCATAAGATGTACCCTTTTTCCACTTTTTTTGGTGAAGGGTATTACATCGAAATACGTCTTCAGGTAAAAAAGATTGGATTTTTAAACTAAACAACTTACTCATATTTTTATTAATTTTTAAGCACTAATTCACGGCGAATTGACCATCTGGTGGAGTCGATGGTACAGCATTTTTGTTTGCTTACGTTTTTTGCTGGCTCCACCTATCAAAAGTTGCAAAATTCAAATTTTCAAAAAATAAATACACGTTATAAATTTAAAAAAAACTTAATCGTTCAACAATTTTTAAGCTTTCGTGTGATTTGTGATAAAAATATAAAATATACATGCATATAAATAGTGTGTATTTTTATGTGTAAATTTGCGGTATAAATATAAGAATTATATATCAATATTCTTTTTACCTTTAGAATTTTCTTTTCCGATTTTTTAAGCTAGGTGTGGCGAAACATTGAAAGAATAAAAAATAATAAACAATATTTTGATTTTTAAAAACTGACCTAGTGCTAAAAAATTAGAAAAGAAAATATGAAAATAATAGAAATAAAAACAATTTTATTAAATTCAAAAATATTTTAAAAATAAAGATTTGTTGCATATGTAAAAAAATCAAAAGGCTGGAAATGGCAGTTTTTTTTAGAGTTCCAAGGGATGACCTCAGTGTAATAAAATTTGCGGTATGGACTTTTCCAAAACGTCAACAAACGTGGTAAAATCCAGACAAAGCGTTTTGTTGCTGCCAAATACATTGCCAATGTAAGTATTATTATTCTGTATATTTATAATTATATTTTAAATACGTGCAATTATAATTAATAATGCCGCAACACAATCGATAATATTACAATGATGTTCGTGTAACAAGTGGTCATTCTACAGAACCAGAACTCAGTGGTCTGCTGCTTCGGGCAAGTAATTCGCCAATAAACCTATTAATAACTTTAAAGAGCAATATTTAAAAAATTTTAAAATATTTAGTTTATAATAATAATGATTTTATATAATACATTCTTAATATATAGAACGCTAGGGATCAAACCAGCTGCTTTGATGCCTTTTACTTTACAACTGTTGCAAGTCGGCCTGGATCAGCCAACGAAGTTTTTCCATAAAGTTGCTGTAGCAATGTTAGTATAATTATATTTAATATACAGTTCTATTAGTAGTTTAAATATACTATAATGAAGATTTTAAATAACATATTTTTACATTTTAGAACGCACAAATTATTTAAAAGTTTAAGTATGTACATATATGTTTATATAAATTAAATGTTTCTAGCCTGAAGCTAAGCTTTTCATTCAGACATTTTTAACTCTTTATCAGTTTGTAAGTAGTTAAACTATGTTTAACACCATCCATAAACAAAAATGTTTCAGTAATAAACACAGAAAACAATTATAAACGACATTATATTTTGGGAATGTTACAAATTAATAATGCATCAAAAGCACAGGGAATTAATTTAAAGACAGACACAGATAATGTAGCTCAGATTTAAAGACATTTAGTATATAAAAAATTTTTTTGTACTTTGTATTCGTTTTAAAAAAAATTTTAATGACAAATTTTTTTTTCGTTTTTTGAAATACATACATGTAAGTTTGAATTTTTTTTTTACATTTTTGTTGTTGTTTTATGTTGTTTAAATAAATACATATGTATGAATTTGTTTTTTCTGATAATGCTATACAATGGAGTAGCGAAATATGGAAAATATACATTAAAAATAAAAGACCTAGTGCTTAAAATTCAATAAAATGTAATTAATTAAAAAGGTTAAATAAAGACTTAAAGCAAACTCCCTTACATATTGAGACAGCTAATTGAAAATACAGTGGGAGAACTGAAATTTTTATGTTATTAAGAACATATTGTTGATTTTATTTGCCAAGAATTATTTGATAAAATTATATTAAAAATAACTCCTGAATCACTGATTCATGTCTAAATTTTCAAAGAGGTTTATATATACTAGACATTGCTGAAAAATTTGGACTTATAAGGGTCATAGTTTTAAAGGTTTTTGATATTTTTTAACCATACTTAACGTAGCTATTGAATTAGTATTCAATAGAGAAGGATGATCAGTCGTTTAAGTTTCACTTGGCCATACATATATTCTCTCTACAAAAGCGCTAGAAAATTGAAGAACGAAATTAAATTTGAAAGTGTTAATTAAAATTTTTATTCAATGGTTTTTTAAGTTTTTAGCTCAAGTAATAAAATTTTTTCAATAATATTGCAATATTCAATGTTTGACCAATACAACAGAAATGTTCATGTGACATGGAGTCTTCATTTTTAATTTTCTTAAAATTCAAATTTAGAAAAATTGGTTTTTAAATATTTATTATGGAGTTTTGTAAACAGTGTTAGAACCATAATACCGGAGAAATTTGATACTTTCATAATTGTATCTCTTTTTTCTGTGGGAAATTACTGATTTTTACGAAAAAAAAAACTATTCCATATTTGAACCAACATCCATCCAACAGTTTTACGTGATGCGAATACAGACAGATAGACAGACAAAAATTAAAAAATAGGTGTTTTGTATTCCATATTGATTACTATCTACACCAACAAGAAAACTTCAAAAAATATCCCATGTACAGAAATGATATTCTTACAGTTCTTTATATGTATAGATTATACATGTGAGGTGGAGCCTTTAAAAGTTATAAAAATATGTAACAAATGCAACCAAACGACATCACTGATATGGATGTTGATGAGGCGCCACCTATATTAAAAAAAATACGATTGAAAAATGTTCACAAAAACTCCATATGACCAGGGTAGTCAGATTATTTTTGACAAAAGCCGCCGAATTCATTGTCAAAAATTGCTAAAACACCAAAACGAATTTTTGACAATTTTAGTAATAACATTGATATATTATATTAAATACAATTACTTTTTTGTAAAAAACATTAAATTTCATTGCAATTGTTAGAATTCGCAAAAAACCGGCAGGAATCATGCATATGCAACTTTTGTTTTATTAAGAAAAAAAAAAAAACAACAAACAATTAGTGAATAAATGATAGGTAAAACGTTAACTACAAACTAGGTATAGTTTAATTAAATCAATAAACATGTAACACGAAAATTGAGATCTGATTAAAAAAATAATATATATAATAATAATTTTACAGCTCTATAGTATTTCTTCATTTTCAAGGCTTTCGTCAATGTTCTCTTTCTTCGAATAGATTGTATGCGAATTGAGTTTATTAAGAATTTCTTCAGAAGGTATAAAAGAAGTGCAGCAAGTGCTGTGTGGATTCATGAAATTTATAACGAGCAATAAAGTATCATGAAGTTCATATTGCCTTCTATTTCGCAGACAAGTCATTAACGAAACTAATTTTCAACGCAGACATTATTGCGTAGAATTACTAGCATATATGGTACGGCCAAAGAAAGTTCTTAAAAAAAGTATGTACCTACAGTACCATTTAACTGTAAGCCTTTAGCCGAAATTTATGTAAATATATGAAAATGAAACTGAAGTACACATCCAACGGTGTTGACAACAACGATCTTTGTTTGTGATAATGAATGTCAAAATTTTGCGATAGAACATTTTTCGTAAACTTTAATACATTTATATTTTCTGGAAGCCTTTTTTAGTTCTTTTAAATTCTTCCTTAAATATTATAAACAATTTTCTCGTATAGTTTTAATAGTTTTATTAACATTACTTAATTCAAGATTACTTAATTCAGTTTCAAATGTTGATAATGCATTTAGTCGGAGGCATGTGTTTGGATATGGTAATATTCTTTATAAATTATTCAGAAATATTTAAAACCGATGGCCTAAACATTTTGAGGAAAATAAAATGAAACTAGAATACAGCATTTGATGCATATTGTCAGCGTCCACCATGTCTTATTGAAATACTAAGGGTAAATAATTCATTTTATTAAGAATATGACTTGAAAATATCAATAAAAAGGCTTGTTTTTATATCATGAAGTGCATCATAAATGTTTTGCGCTGATACTTTAGCTCTAACCGATTTTTTCGTATCGACATTAATCAATAAAATTAAATGCTTATCTAGACATATTAAAATGTTTAAGAAAATCGCTAAATATTTTATAAGTTAGCGAAATTCTAAAATCAAGCAAATCAAAAATTAAGTCGCTAAATGAGTTTAAAAATCGCCACGTTTGGCGAGAAATTGCCAATTATGACATTCCTGCATATGACATGGCAACGAATCTGTATCGCAACGTTGTTTGTATTCATTGGTAGAGGGCATCATTAAATAATAATGAAAAGTCGTAATAAAAAAAAACACACTTTAATACGATGGTTTAAACACTAATGTTCAAGTGGACCCATGGCATTGTGGTCAAAGCTTGAAATAAGAAACTGGAGGATGTGGGTTCGATTCTCGGAGGAAAACGTTCGCAGAATAAACGTCGTCTCTAAGTGTTAGAGGTGGGAGGGGAAAATAGAGAAGTAAACAATCATCACAAGCTTTTCTGCACGGCAAATAATTTTAAGATTTTTTAACTTTTTCTTTTTCTAAAATATAAAATGCATAAAATACTATAAAAATGTGATCAGAAAATATAGGGTTTAAGGCTCTAGGACCTCTAGTTTACGAGATATTTGAGTTTTAAGTTTTTCAATAGTAAAATGCACTTTTTAGGTACAAAAAAATTTTTTTTTTATTAATTCTTTTTCTATAATATAAAATGCATAAAATACTTTAAAAATGTGATCAGAAAATATAGGGTTTAAGGCTCTAGGACCTCTAGTTTACGAGATATTTGAGTTTTAAGTTTTTCAATAGTAAAATGCACTTTTTAGGTACAAAAAAATTTTTTTTTTATTAATTCTTTTTCTATAATATAAAATGCATAAAATACTTTAAAAATGTGATCAGAAAATATAGGGTTTAAGGCTCTAGGACCTCTAGTTTACGAGATATTTGAGTTTTAAGTTTTTCAATAGTAAAATGCACTTTTTAGGTACAAAAAAATTTTTTTTTTATTAATTCTTTTTCTATAATATAAAATGCATAAAATACTTTAAAAATGTGATCAGAAAATATAGGGTTTAAGGCTCTAGGACCTCTAGTTTACGAGATATTTGAGTTTTAAGTTTTTCAATAGTAAAATGCACTTTTTAGGTACAAAAAATTTTTTTTTTTATTAATTCTTTTTCTATAATATAAAATGCATAAAATACTTTAAAAATGTGATCAGAAAATATAGGGTTTAAGGCTCTAGGACCTCTAGTTTACGAGATATTTGAGTTTTAAGTTTTTCAATAGTAAAATGCACTTTTTAGGTACAAAAAAATTTTTTTTTTATTAATTCTTTTTCTATAATATAAAATGCATAAAATACTTTAAAAATGTGATCAGAAAATATAGGGTTTAAGGCTCTAGGACCTCTAGTTTACGAGATATTTGAGTTTTAAGTTTTTCAATAGTAAAATGCACTTTTTAGGTACAAAAAAATTTTTTTTTTATTAATTCTTTTTCTATAATATAAAATGAATAAAATACTTTAAAAATGTGATCAGAAAATATAGGGTTTAAGGCTCTAGGACCTCTAGTTTACGAGATATTTGAGTTTTAAGTTTTTCAATAGTAAAATGCACTTTTTAGGTACAAAAAAATTTTTTTTTTATTAATTCTTTTTCTATAATATAAAATGCATAAAATACTTTAAAAATGTGATCAGAAAATATAGGGTTTAAGGCTCTAGGACCTCTAGTTTACGAGATATTTGAGTTTTAAGTTTTTCAATAGTAAAATGCACTTTTTAGGTACAAAAAAATTTTTTTTTTATTAATTCTTTTTCTATAATATAAAATGCATAAAATACTTTAAAAATGTGATCAGAAAATATAGGGTTTAAGGCTCTAGGACCTCTAGTTTACGAGATATTTGAGTTTTAAGTTTTTCAATAGTAAAATGCACTTTTTAGGTACAAAAAAATTTTTTTTTTATTAATTCTTTTTCTATAATATAAAATGCATAAAATACTTTAAAAATGTGATCAGAAAATATAGGGTTTAAGGCTCTAGGACCTCTAGTTTACGAGATATTTGAGTTTTAAGTTTTTCAATAGTAAAATGCACTTTTTAGGTACAAAAAAATTTTTTTTTTATTAATTCTTTTTCTATAATATAAAATGCATAAAATACTTTAAAAATGTGATCAGAAAATATAGGGTTTAAGGCTCTAGGACCTCTAGTTTACGAGATATTTGAGTTTTAAGTTTTTCAATAGTAAAATGCACTTTTTAGGTACAAAAAAATTTTTTTTTTATTAATTCTTTTTCTATAATATAAAATGCATAAAATACTTTAAAAATGTGATCAGAAAATATAGGGTTTAAGGCTCTAGGACCTCTAGTTTACGAGATATTTGAGTTTTAAGTTTTTCAATAGTAAAATGCACTTTTTAGGTACAAAAAAATTTTTTTTTTATTAATTCTTTTTCTATAATATAAAATGCATAAAATACTTTAAAAATGTGATCAGAAAATATAGGGTTTAAGGCTCTAGGACCTCTAGTTTACGAGATATTTGAGTTTTAAGTTTTTCAATAGTAAAATGCACTTTTTAGGTACAAAAAAATTTTTTTTTTATTAATTCTTTTTCTATAATATAAAATGCATAAAATACTTTAAAAATGTGATCAGAAAATATAGGGTTTAAGGCTCTAGGACCTCTAGTTTACGAGATATTTGAGTTTTAAGTTTTTCAATAGTAAAATGCACTTTTTAGGTACAAAAAAATTTTTTTTTTATTAATTCTTTTTCTATAATATAAAATGCATAAAATACTTTAAAAATGTGATCAGAAAATATAGGGTTTAAGGCTCTAGGACCTCTAGTTTACGAGATATTTGAGTTTTAAGTTTTTCAATAGTAAAATGCACTTTTTAGGTACAAAAAAATTTTTTTTTTATTAATTCTTTTTCTATAATATAAAATGCATAAAATACTTTAAAAATGTGATCAGAAAATATAGGGTTTAAGGCTCTAGGACCTCTAGTTTACGAGATATTTGAGTTTTAAGTTTTTCAATAGTAAAATGCACTTTTTAGGTACAAAAAAATTTTTTTTTTATTAATTCTTTTTCTATAATATAAAATGCATAAAATACTTTAAAAATGTGATCAGAAAATATAGGGTTTAAGGCTCTAGGACCTCTAGTTTACGAGATATTTGAGTTTTAAGTTTTTCAATAGTAAAATGCACTTTTTAGGTACAAAAAAATTTTTTTTTTATTAATTCTTTTTCTATAATATAAAATGCATAAAATACTTTAAAAATGTGATCAGAAAATATAGGGTTTAAGGCTCTAGGACCTCTAGTTTACGAGATATTTGAGTTTTAAGTTTTTCAATAGTAAAATGCACTTTTTAGGTACAAAAAAATTTTTTTTTTATTAATTCTTTTTCTATAATATAAAATGCATAAAATACTTTAAAAATGTGATCAGAAAATATAGGGTTTAAGGCTCTAGGACCTCTAGTTTACGAGATATTTGAGTTTTAAGTTTTTCAATAGTAAAATGCACTTTTTAGGTACAAAAAAATTTTTTTTTTATTAATTCTTTTTCTATAATATAAAATGCATAAAATACTTTAAAAATGTGATCAGAAAATATAGGGTTTAAGGCTCTAGGACCTCTAGTTTACGAGATATTTGAGTTTTAAGTTTTTCAATAGTAAAATGCACTTTTTAGGTACAAAAAAATTTTTTTTTTATTAATTCTTTTTCTATAATATAAAATGCATAAAATACTTTAAAAATGTGATCAGAAAATATAGGGTTTAAGGCTCTAGGACCTCTAGTTTACGAGATATTTGAGTTTTAAGTTTTTCAATAGTAAAATGCACTTTTTAGGTACAAAAAAATTTTTTTTTTATTAATTCTTTTTCTATAATATAAAATGCATAAAATACTTTAAAAATGTGATCAGAAAATATAGGGTTTAAGGCTCTAGGACCTCTAGTTTACGAGATATTTGAGTTTTAAGTTTTTCAATAGTAAAATGCACTTTTTAGGTACAAAAAAATTTTTTTTTTATTAATTCTTTTTCTATAATATAAAATGCATAAAATACTTTAAAAATGTGATCAGAAAATATAGGGTTTAAGGCTCTAGGACCTCTAGTTTACGAGATATTTGAGTTTTAAGTTTTTCAATAGTAAAATGCACTTTTTAGGTACAAAAAAATTTTTTTTTTATTAATTCTTTTTCTATAATATAAAATGCATAAAATACTTTAAAAATGTGATCAGAAAATATAGGGTTTAAGGCTCTAGGACCTCTAGTTTACGAGATATTTGAGTTTTAAGTTTTTCAATAGTAAAATGCACTTTTTAGGTACAAAAAAATTTTTTTTTTATTAATTCTTTTTCTATAATATAAAATGCATAAAATACTTTAAAAATGTGATCAGAAAATATAGGGTTTAAGGCTCTAGGACCTCTAGTTTACGAGATATTTGAGTTTTAAGTTTTTCAATAGTAAAATGCACTTTTTAGGTACAAAAAAATTTTTTTTTTATTAATTCTTTTTCTATAATATAAAATGCATAAAATACTTTAAAAATGTGATCAGAAAATATAGGGTTTAAGGCTCTAGGACCTCTAGTTTACGAGATATTTGAGTTTTAAGTTTTTCAATAGTAAAATGCACTTTTTAGGTACAAAAAAATTTTTTTTTTATTAATTCTTTTTCTATAATATAAAATGCATAAAATACTTTAAAAATGTGATCAGAAAATATAGGGTTTAAGGCTCTAGGACCTCTAGTTTACGAGATATTTGAGTTTTAAGTTTTTCAATAGTAAAATGCACTTTTTAGGTACAAAAAAATTTTTTTTTTATTAATTCTTTTTCTATAATATAAAATGCATAAAATACTTAAAAATGTGATCAGAAAATATAGGGTTTAAGGCTCTAGGACCTCTAGTTTACGAGATATTTGAGTTTTAAGTTTTTCAATAGTAAAATGCACTTTTTAGGTACAAAAAAATTTTTTTTTTATTAATTCTTTTTCTATAATATAAAATGCATAAAATACTTAAAAATGTGATCAGAAAATATAGGGTTTAAGGCTCTAGGACCTCTAGTTTACGAGATATTTGAGTTTTAAGTTTTTCAATAGTAAAATGCACTTTTTAGGTACAAAAAAATTTTTTTTTTATTAATTCTTTTTCTATAATATAAAATGCATAAAATACTTTAAAAATGTGATCAGAAAATATAGGGTTTAAGGCTCTAGGACCTCTAGTTTACGAGATATTTGAGTTTTAAGTTTTTCAATAGTAAAATGCACTTTTTAGGTACAAAAAAATTTTTTTTTTATTAATTCTTTTTCTATAATATAAAATGCATAAAATACTTTAAAAATGTGATCAGAAAATATAGGGTTTAAGGCTCTAGGACCTCTAGTTTACGAGATATTTGAGTTTTAAGTTTTTCAATAGTAAAATGCACTTTTTAGGTACAAAAAAATTTTTTTTTTATTAATTCTTTTTCTATAATATAAAATGCATAAAATACTTTAAAAATGTGATCAGAAAATATAGGGTTTAAGGCTCTAGGACCTCTAGTTTACGAGATATTTGAGTTTTAAGTTTTTCAATAGTAAAATGCACTTTTTAGGTACAAAAAAATTTTTTTTTTATTAATTCTTTTTCTATAATATAAAATGCATAAAATACTTTAAAAATGTGATCAGAAAATATAGGGTTTAAGGCTCTAGGACCTCTAGTTTACGAGATATTTGAGTTTTAAGTTTTTCAATAGTAAAATGCACTTTTTAGGTACAAAAAAATTTTTTTTTTATTAATTCTTTTTCTATAATATAAAATGCATAAAATACTTTAAAAATGTGATCAGAAAATATAGGGTTTAAGGCTCTAGGACCTCTAGTTTACGAGATATTTGAGTTTTAAGTTTTTCAATAGTAAAATGCACTTTTTAGGTACAAAAAATTTTTTTTTTATTAATTCTTTTTCTATAATATAAAATGCATAAAATACTTTAAAAATGTGATCAGAAAATATAGGGTTTAAGGCTCTAGGACCTCTAGTTTACGAGATATTTGAGTTTTAAGTTTTTCAATAGTAAAATGCACTTTTTAGGTACAAAAAAATTTTTTTTTTATTAATTCTTTTTCTATAATATAAAATGCATAAAATACTTTAAAAATGTGATCAGAAAATATAGGGTTTAAGGCTCTAGGACCTCTAGTTTACGAGATATTTGAGTTTTAAGTTTTTCAATAGTAAAATGCACTTTTTAGGTACAAAAAAATTTTTTTTTTATTAATTCTTTTTCTATAATATAAAATGCATAAAATACTTTAAAAATGTGATCAGAAAATATAGGGTTTAAGGCTCTAGGACCTCTAGTTTACGAGATATTTGAGTTTTAAGTTTTTCAATAGTAAAATGCACTTTTTAGGTACAAAAAATTTTTTTTTTATTAATTCTTTTTCTATAATATAAAATGCATAAAATACTTTAAAAATGTGATCAGAAAATATAGGGTTTAAGGCTCTAGGACCTCTAGTTTACGAGATATTTGAGTTTTAAGTTTTTCAATAGTAAAATGCACTTTTTAGGTACAAAAAAATTTTTTTTTTATTAATTCTTTTTCTATAATATAAAATGCATAAAATACTTTAAAAATGTGATCAGAAAATATAGGGTTTAAGGCTCTAGGACCTCTAGTTTACGAGATATTTGAGTTTTAAGTTTTTCAATAGTAAAATGCACTTTTTAGGTACAAAAAAATTTTTTTTTTATTAATTCTTTTTCTATAATATAAAATGCATAAAATACTTTAAAAATGTGATCAGAAAATATAGGGTTTAAGGCTCTAGGACCTCTAGTTTACGAGATATTTGAGTTTTAAGTTTTTCAATAGTAAAATGCACTTTTTAGGTACAAAAAAATTTTTTTTTTATTAATTCTTTTTCTATAATATAAAATGCATAAAATACTTTAAAAATGTGATCAGAAAATATAGGGTTTAAGGCTCTAGGACCTCTAGTTTACGAGATATTTGAGTTTTAAGTTTTTCAATAGTAAAATGCACTTTTTAGGTACAAAAAAATTTTTTTTTTATTAATTCTTTTTCTATAATATAAAATGCATAAAATACTTTAAAAATGTGATCAGAAAATATAGGGTTTAAGGCTCTAGGACCTCTAGTTTACGAGATATTTGAGTTTTAAGTTTTTCAATAGTAAAATGCACTTTTTAGGTACAAAAAAATTTTTTTTTATTAATTCTTTTTCTATAATATAAAATGCATAAAATACTTTAAAAATGTGATCAGAAATATAGGGTTTAAGGCTCTAGGACCTCTAGTTTACGAGATATTTGAGTTTTAAGTTTTTCAATAGTAAAATGCACTTTTTAGGTACAAAAAAATTTTTTTTTTATTAATTCTTTTTCTATAATATAAAATGCATAAAATACTTTAAAAATGTGATCAGAAAATATAGGGTTTAAGGCTCTAGGACCTCTAGTTTACGAGATATTTGAGTTTTAAGTTTTTCAATAGTAAAATGCACTTTTTAGGTACAAAAAAATTTTTTTTTTATTAATTCTTTTTCTATAATATAAAATGCATAAAATACTTTAAAAATGTGATCAGAAAATATAGGGTTTAAGGCTCTAGGACCTCTAGTTTACGAGATATTTGAGTTTTAAGTTTTTCAATAGTAAAATGCACTTTTTAGGTACAAAAAAATTTTTTTTTTATTAATTCTTTTTCTATAATATAAAATGCATAAAATACTTTAAAAATGTGATCAGAAAATATAGGGTTTAAGGCTCTAGGACCTCTAGTTTACGAGATATTTGAGTTTTAAGTTTTTCAATAGTAAAATGCACTTTTTAGGTACAAAAAAATTTTTTTTTATTAATTCTTTTTCTATAATATAAAATGCATAAAATACTTTAAAAATGTGATCAGAAAATATAGGGTTTAAGGCTCTAGGACCTCTAGTTTACGAGATATTTGAGTTTTAAGTTTTTCAATAGTAAAATGCACTTTTTAGGTACAAAAAAATTTTTTTTTTATTAATTCTTTTTCTATAATATAAAATGCATAAAATACTTTAAAAATGTGATCAGAAAATATAGGGTTTAAGGCTCTAGGACCTCTAGTTTACGAGATATTTGAGTTTTAAGTTTTTCAATAGTAAAATGCACTTTTTAGGTACAAAAAATTTTTTTTTTTATTAATTCTTTTTCTATAATATAAAATGCATAAAATACTTTAAAAATGTGATCAGAAAATATAGGGTTTAAGGCTCTAGGACCTCTAGTTTACGAGATATTTGAGTTTTAAGTTTTTCAATAGTAAAATGCACTTTTTAGGTACAAAAAAATTTTTTTTTTATTAATTCTTTTTCTATAATATAAAATGCATAAAATACTTTAAAAATGTGATCAGAAAATATAGGGTTTAAGGCTCTAGGACCTCTAGTTTACGAGATATTTGAGTTTTAAGTTTTTCAATAGTAAAATGCACTTTTTAGGTACAAAAAAATTTTTTTTTTATTAATTCTTTTTCTATAATATAAAATGCATAAAATACTTTAAAAATGTGATCAGAAAATATAGGGTTTAAGGCTCTAGGACCTCTAGTTTACGAGATATTTGAGTTTTAAGTTTTTCAATAGTAAAATGCACTTTTTAGGTACAAAAAAATTTTTTTTTTATTAATTCTTTTTCTATAATATAAAATGCATAAAATACTTTAAAAATGTGATCAGAAAATATAGGGTTTAAGGCTCTAGGACCTCTAGTTTACGAGATATTTGAGTTTTAAGTTTTTCAATAGTAAAATGCACTTTTTAGGTACAAAAAAATTTTTTTTTTATTAATTCTTTTTCTATAATATAAAATGCATAAAATACTTTAAAAATGTGATCAGAAAATATAGGGTTTAAGGCTCTAGGACCTCTAGTTTACGAGATATTTGAGTTTTAAGTTTTTCAATAGTAAAATGCACTTTTTAGGTACAAAAAAATTTTTTTTTTATTAATTCTTTTTCTATAATATAAAATGCATAAAATACTTTAAAAATGTGATCAGAAAATATAGGGTTTAAGGCTCTAGGACCTCTAGTTTACGAGATATTTGAGTTTTAAGTTTTTCAATAGTAAAATGCACTTTTTAGGTACAAAAAAATTTTTTTTTTATTAATTCTTTTTCTATAATATAAAATGCATAAAATACTTTAAAAATGTGATCAGAAAATATAGGGTTTAAGGCTCTAGGACCTCTAGTTTACGAGATATTTGAGTTTTAAGTTTTTCAATAGTAAAATGCACTTTTTAGGTACAAAAAAATTTTTTTTTTATTAATTCTTTTTCTATAATATAAAATGCATAAAATACTTTAAAAATGTGATCAGAAAATATAGGGTTTAAGGCTCTAGGACCTCTAGTTTACGAGATATTTGAGTTTTAAGTTTTTCAATAGTAAAATGCACTTTTTTAGGTACAAAAAAATTTTTTTTTTATTAATTCTTTTTCTATAATATAAAATGCATAAAATACTTTAAAAATGTGATCAGAAAATATAGGGTTTAAGGCTCTAGGACCTCTAGTTTACGAGATATTTGAGTTTTAAGTTTTTCAATAGTAAAATGCACTTTTTAGGTACAAAAAATTTTTTTTTTATTAATTCTTTTTCTATAATATAAAATGCATAAAATACTTTAAAAATGTGATCAGAAATATAGGGTTTAAGGCTCTAGGACCTCTAGTTTACGAGATATTTGAGTTTTAAGTTTTTCAATAGTAAAATGCACTTTTTAGGTACAAAAAAATTTTTTTTTTATTAATTCTTTTTCTATAATATAAAATGCATAAAATACTTTAAAAATGTGATCAGAAAATATAGGGTTTAAGGCTCTAGGACCTCTAGTTTACGAGATATTTGAGTTTTAAGTTTTTCAATAGTAAAATGCACTTTTTAGGTACAAAAAAATTTTTTTTTTATTAATTCTTTTTCTATAATATAAAATGCATAAAATACTTTAAAAATGTGATCAGAAAATATAGGGTTTAAGGCTCTAGGACCTCTAGTTTACGAGATATTTGAGTTTTAAGTTTTTCAATAGTAAAATGCACTTTTTAGGTACAAAAAAAATTTTTTTTTTATTAATTCTTTTTCTATAATATAAAATGCATAAAATACTTTAAAAATGTGATCAGAAAATATAGGGTTTAAGGCTCTAGGACCTCTAGTTTACGAGATATTTGAGTTTTAAGTTTTTCAATAGTAAAATGCACTTTTTAGGTACAAAAAAATTTTTTTTTTATTAATTCTTTTTCTATAATATAAAATGCATAAAATACTTTAAAAATGTGATCAGAAAATATAGGGTTTAAGGCTCTAGGACCTCTAGTTTACGAGATATTTGAGTTTTAAGTTTTTCAATAGTAAAATGCACTTTTTAGGTACAAAAAAATTTTTTTTTTATTAATTCTTTTTCTATAATATAAAATGCATAAAATACTTTAAAAATGTGATCAGAAAATATAGGGTTTAAGGCTCTAGGACCTCTAGTTTACGAGATATTTGAGTTTTAAGTTTTTCAATAGTAAAATGCACTTTTTAGGTACAAAAAAATTTTTTTTTATTAATTCTTTTTCTATAATATAAAATGCATAAAATACTTTAAAAATGTGATCAGAAAATATAGGGTTTAAGGCTCTAGGACCTCTAGTTTACGAGATATTTGAGTTTTAAGTTTTTCAATAGTAAAATGCACTTTTAGGTACAAAAAAATTTTTTTTTATTAATTCTTTTTCTATAATATAAAATGCATAAAATACTTTAAAAATGTGATCAGAAAATATAGGGTTTAAGGCTCTAGGACCTCTAGTTTACGAGATATTTGAGTTTTAAGTTTTTCAATAGTAAAATGCACTTTTTAGGTACAAAAAAATTTTTTTTTATTAATTCTTTT